>JABUQX010082326.1:0-25000 GCA_015478945.1 Trachelipus rathkii | reverse complement strand
TGGATTTATGTCGACGATCGTATGCTTATTATTATAATTTCAGCGATATATATATATATATATATACTATAATATAATATTATATATATAGTTAATAATCTATATATCATTATATATTATATATTATAATTATATATATATATAATTATATATAGTTTGTTGTATCTGTGATTAAAATATAAATTTTAATAATTTTTGACTTTATATACCTATATATATATAATATATATATATAAATTACTATATATAATATTATAATATATTACTATATATATATATTATATTATATATATATAGTATATTATATATATATATGTCTAGTATTCAACATGCGAAGCCAAGCCTCTGGTTGAAAAGTATTAAATTACTGTGTGAAGAATACCTAATAGTTTGGCCGGATTCAATAGATTTCGCTTCAAATTACATGGATAGACAAAAAAGACTGAAAGAACACTTACCGAGGGTCAAGAGGCGTGCACATCTACATAACCCTGTTCGTGGAAAATTCACCCAGGTAAACATAGCCAGCCACCTCTGATAAATGTTTTGCAGTTAGATTTAACTGAAATATTAAATACAGTCTTATAACACGCACCATACCTAACTTCTCATATCGATGTTTACTTCCTAATACTTAGTATGGTTTGAGCCTTAAAAGACAAGAGATCCCAGACAGTGGCGACAGCCGTTTGTGAAATTATAAGGGACGATAATAGAATATCCTAAATTGGTGTGCACGGATAGAGGGAGCGAATTTCTTTGGAGAGAGTTTCAAGAAATTATTTTTGAATACGATATAGGTTATTATAACATAATCTCCGTTAATAAAGCGGCTTTTGTAGAAAGAGTACAAAGACGACACGATCCAAAGAACGTATGCATCGTACTTTATAAGTAATATTTTAAAGTTATATGACTATTTGGAGGATCTAGCTTATTCTGCTAGTAAACGATCTTCCATAGAAATCTATAAAGAAACCCTTTAGAATGTTGGAAAAGATTAAACCTACTTACAGGAACCTGAAAGTATGTAAAAATTAAAGAAAATTCGGAATTAAAGTGGGAATGATTATGTAAGGGTGTCTAGATCTGATGAACGTTTCAGAAAAGGATACGAAAGCTGGATGTCAAGAGAAGTTTTTTAAAGAAATAGATAGTATAAGGGGATATTCCTGTCGAAGGATTAGTCTAACTATCTACAATAGACTTAGATGGGGAGACCGTAAAGAGGAGGATTTATAAACCAGAAAATACAGAGAAAATACGATTCGATCTAAGAAAGTAAATGTTATATGTTAAAATCAGAAAAAAATTATAGGATCAGAAGGAGTAGAGGATAGAAATAAACAGTAATCTGGTGAAATGGGTGGGAGTACCATGATAAATTTAATTCAATAAGTAAAGGCAAGTGAAATTGAGAAAACATAATCAGTATTACGAGTGAATCATGGAGAGCTTGTAGATCTTTTATTTAACGTCACCATCTTCAGCGTCGTGATCTTACATCTGATATACAAACTATCGATTTCACAAACTGAATATTTATGAATCCTACTTTACAGCATTGAAAGGGATGTATGAAGTAGGAATGTACGAAACTGAATTAGATGCTAATATTGAGAATCTCCCACAGACACGCACTGGATAATGATATATAGAAATGCTGAGTATGTAAAACCATTAAAAATAACAGACATCGGGGACTTAAAAAGCACTAAGCTTGAAGATTAAGATATTTCTTTTATCTAATAATAAAGGGGATTACTACAGAACAAGTTCCGTATTTACTATTTAAGACACACAACTTGCATAACAAAGTAAGGATAGTAAGGATTTACATATTCCTCATATATACGATTAGGAGAACGACAGGGCGCTGTCTGTCACACTAAGTTCCACATTGGGTAGCGAACTGAAAGACTCCTACATTGTTGTATCCATAGGCGATCGATTGGTTCATAGAATATGTACACATGCAGCGCATGAGGGTGATAGAATAATGGTACAGAATAATAGCCCTATGAACTGCCTTCTCACTCAAATTTTGTATGCGGACCTACAGAGATGTTACAAGATCAGGGAATGGCAACATTTACATCGATTTAGTTTGAACCATTCAGCTATGAGGAAACATAATTGCCCCTAGTATTGAGCGTGGTTCGTTTCCCTAAAATGAGAAAGTTAGAATTTCCCAAATGTTACTTTACTTACTCTGTAGTCGGGGCGCATTTGGACTCATGTACGTATGCAATATTAGGATGTGGAAGGACGAGATATCCATTCAATGACGGGACACTGTTGATGTAGGAAGTTACATTGAGAAAGAATAGCAGATCGTATTACTACCAATAGATGAACTATTTAATTAAACAGAGTTACGATATTAGAAAAACTTCAAGAAATGTGGATAGGATGTGAGGGTATATAAAGTAACCTAGCAGTTAGTATTTTTCATTCATTCAAACTTACTCCACAGTTTAGAGATAGGTATAAACAGAGTTCCTATAATAATGAACGATGATTAGAAAGTGTTTATAGGTCGAAATACAGATGGGCTATGGTCTGGGGATTTTTTGCAAAATGTATGGAGAAGGCATTCTCTATTTAGAATAGGATGTGAAGATATAGGTGAAACGCTATAGAACAGGATGCGTTCTATACAAAGAGTTATAGCGCTAGGGTAATAAGTACGTCCATTAAAGACGGATGCTGATGTTTCTGAATGAGATGTGAGAGTCAAGCGGCAAAATTAGGCGTAAGATGAGGGGTCAAGGCTACTTCTTCAAGAAAAATTACAGGAAAGAAAAAGTTTAAAGACAAAAAGACGTCTAAAGGAAAATGCATTGATGTATTTGCATATTTAAATTACTAAAACTTGGGCTGCTATGAATTATTAGTAATATAACGCAGCTTTTATCCTTTTTATCATTGGAAAAGGAGTAGGTTCTACCAGGCAAGAGTGCACTTCCTTCATCCTTCTAGCCCGATGCTGTAAGGGACGAATTAGACTTCTTATCGATTGAACCCCACCCGATTAGTGTAAGTGAGACCAACCTTACATCAGTATTAAGCCTACACTTTTACCAACAACGATGTCCCACTTGAATTCAATATCCAAGGCCACATCGGACCAGTATATGGACCCTTCAAAAGTATTTTTAGATATTTAAAAACTAAATTGACAGACCTGAGTGGTACGAACTCTCCTTGAGTGACGGACCACAAGTGTACACTGAACAAAATTTCTTGTTTATGTTATGTTAACCAGATTGATCTACTCAACGAAACTCATAGGAGGCATCAGCGTTCAGAATTATCTTATAGAGTTATAGTTAGACATATTATTAAATTAATTCTGACAGATGCAGCAATACACATTTTCCATCTGTGGTTTTTATAGAGTCCAGTAGATGGTTATCCACCCCATAGATACGCAGCTACAAAACTACAACATGAACACTTATGAATTTTATGGTCGTTTGAATGGTATATCTTCTCTAAAGAAAGACTTATCTTCCTGTGTAGAATACAGAATGTTAACAGCATCAAGTTCTAAAGTATTTACGCTTAAAATAAAAAGCAACCACAAGCGCCACCGCTGTATGTACCAGAACCTTTTTCAATTGTAGAGGCTTATCTTCTTATGTCAGAAAAGTGCAATTTAATTTCCCAGAGAGCATTGGAAATTTGAAAGATCACTTTTGAACACTACAGCTAAATAATTCCTATCCGAAGTGAAAATAAGTTAATTTATTTTCACGCAGGAATACTCGAGTATCATCGGATATACCTAACATTAGAGTGAAATGGAAATTCCTCAGAAAGTGATAATAGGATTGTAGAAATTAAGACTGACCGGTAATTGATTAGATAAAAGGTCACCTTATAAGTTCATCACTTCGGAGCTGGTAGAAGGGACTCAGTTTGCATGTGAGACGGTCAACCTTATGACGCGACACATGAAATGCTTGTACAATGAGCCCATCTCTGATGTCACGCTTGTTACGATTTAATAGCCAATATGTTCTGATGTAACGATAGATTGAATGAAATAGATCTTGTAAGAATATGCAAGAATAGATTTATCGCTACGATCTTACAGCTATCTTTCAGCATAGTAATGCTAGTCATATTAACGTCATTAAGGAAGAGCGAACACTTAGAGCATAAGTCGTCTCCTTCGCGGGAGTCTACAAGCACCATCACATGATTGGTTTATCTGAGCATCTCAGCATACGAATGATAGGAGTACGGAATGTGCTTTTTTGAATTATTAAAGATGGATAAGAGAAATAAAACGAGATTAAAACGAGCAGATTATAGGAGTCTCGCCATAATTGGTGGGGTTGGTGAAGTACAAAGGTTCAGATTCAATATTACAATAATACATTTTTAGGATGTACATTATGGGGACCCTGGATTTCAGGTCTATCGGTGAAAAAATGGAGATGTCTAACTAATTGGATTGCTTGTAGATTTTAAATTTATATTGAATAATCACTATATCATTCTCATTTTTAAAATATAATAATGTAAATTTTAAAAACAATATGATCGACCTGTCAGCCTCCCTACTCTAATATATGTGGGATTTAATTAATTTATTTCATAAAGGTTTTTTAAAAGTGTAGGTTTAAATGAAGCTTGTAAATATAATGATGTTAAAAATATTGTATGTCAATGACTATATAGTTTTGAACTATGTAATAATCTTCGAAGTGAAAAACTTGTTTTTATTACCACCCAAAAAACTTATTTCCATATCATTTATATATATATATATATTATATATATAGATTATTTATTATATATATATATATATTTATTAATATATATATATATATAATATATATATATATATATAGATAGTGTCATAATATGTTATAATTGCCTTAGGTCTATAAAATAAACGCTTAAACTGTAAGATAACTGATTAAATCAAACTTTTCGATAATTACTGTGCGTGACCGCGACGTGCGTTCTAATTTGGTGTTGAGGTCAACCCAATACTAAATCTTCTTTGTTTCTTCTTTTCATTTTTTTTATTTTCTGCTTTTCTATTCCCAATGTTATAGTTCAAAAGCCAAGGGTTTATTGTCCTATATATATATATATATAATATATTATATATATGACTATATATTTTAATATATATATATATATACGATATATATATATATATATATAGTATTATTATATAATAATATTATATTATAATATTATATTATATATATATATTTATATAATTATTATTTATTATTATATTATTATTATTATTATTTATTATTTATTTATTATATATTTTATTATTATTTTATTTATTTATTTATATATGATTATTTATATTATTATATATTATTATTAGCGGGCCTTATATTATAAAAACATTATTATATTATTATTATTATTGTTTATTACACGCTATATTAGACGAATTTCCATAATGAACAATGATGAACAATTCATTCTATTTTTCACTGAGCGTTGCACAGGAGAGTAAGAGACGCAGTCATAACTCACGATAAGAATCGATATCCCGGCGCCACAAACAATCATGTATCAATATGATATTTGTAATGAAGGCGCAGCGAGGCGAGCGAGCCAGCCGTGGAGTCAGACGAGTAGTATTCGAGAGACAGAGCAGGCGGTCGCGGGTGTATGAGCAAGGAAACGAACGGCGCGTCCCCGCAAGGGGGAACCGGGGATGGCGACCCTCTCGGAAAATAAGTACGGTCTAATCACTTCCAAGTGTAACTTAAGCACTTCCAAGTATGACTTAATCCACTTCCAGTGTACTAACAGCGATGACAAGTCACAGTGAAAGTAATTAGCTCATGAAAGTAACAGTAGTATGTAATAAGGCTCATGAAAGTAAGTAGCTCATGTAAGTAAGTAGCTCGTGTCACGGTTGAGGTAGTAGCAAGTGCGCGTACAGCGGCGATGGGTTAGTAGCTGTACGTGGTGTGTGTGATGTAGTGTGAATTGGCTCACGAGCCTACATGGAAATATAGCTTCCAGGGGGAGCGACCCCACAGGGTAAAACGGCGTACATGAAATGTACACCAAAAGATAGCCAACCTTGGGGGAACCCGAAAAACGATAATCATCTTTCGCCAATGAGTACAGGGGCGCGCGCCCATTAATTGATTGTGATTCGATATTAATAATCGATATTTATTGGGCAATATTTTCTAGGCGATATATCATTTATTTCGTATTTTTTCCTTAATATCGAAACCCGATATTCTTTCAAAAAAAAATTTTTTAAAGGCCGTTAAAAAAATAAATTTATTCCCACTCTCCTCGACACCGGTAGTCATAAACTTTTTTCCCCCATTTTTCTTTTCGTTTGCCCCATGTCGTGTATAAAATAATCCGAAAAATTGGAGTTTTTGATTTTTCGTCTTTTCGGAACCAAAATAGCACATAACCACAATACCACGACATGGAATCATTGTCAAATTGTCTTTAGAGTATTCGTGTCTAAAAAAAATAATTCCGCGATGGACCAGTGATAATGCGACCATAAGTTACCCATGTTAGTAAAAATGCTTTCCCTACTATGTTAATGTTAGCAATGAAATATCTTACTGTTAATGCGACGTCAGTCTCGTAGAAGAAACGTATATTATTAAACAATGTTTTCAAATGAAGAGATAGATGCTCCGAGAATCGATCAGTTAGTCTTTAGGTGCTTAGTGATAGAATTGACTTTGTAATAATATAATAGAAATATAATAATAATAATATTATATATATATATATAGAAATATTATATATAATTATATAATATATATAAGTAAAATATATTATATATATATTTATAGAATATATATAATAATATTATATATAATATTATAATATAATATAATTAAAGAGTAATAATTTAATTCATGAATAAGGAAAGGAATTTAAAAATAATCTCATACTTTTATTTTCTTTCATGAAACATTTTATAAATTTACGAATTTAGTTCTGAAATCGTAAAGACTTTGAGTCTACTCGAGACCAAGCCTATCACATGATTAGTGTAGCTTGGAGTGCTCAGTGTCATGTGGACGTAGGAAACCATTGCAGAAATTAATACGGAACAGACTATGTGAGTTGTTTACAGCTTAAGATACCGGAGTACGACTATTTATCATTCTACTGGAGATTACGATGTTTCGCATTAAATATAGTAATTAATAAATTAAGATATTTATAAATATCTGTATAATTAGTATTTGGGGTACATCACTAAAGCTTTCTTATGATAAGTCGTCTGGCATCAATTTAACTTTTAAAATATTATTTCATTTTTTACAAATTTATAGATTTTAAATACCCTTTCATGTTTGCTTCATTCCACTGAAAGGCATGACCCATTGCATTAATTCGTTAGACAATATTATTTTGCATTGAATAAATCATTTGAGAATTTCATAGCTCATTAATATTAATAGTATTTTCATTTTATACGAAAAAAGTGATTTTTAATTATTATTTAATTAACTTGTGAATAATTTTATTTAATTTATTCACTCGTCCACAAAAAAGTCAAAAACCTGTTCCTCAAGAAAATCCAATCAACGACTTTCTAGGACACAACTATCAGTCTTAACCTCTTGAGTTGGAACTTGAAAGTTGGAAGGACCTGAAGATGGCCTTTTTCATTTCTACCTTTAGTTTCTTGTACAGTTGCTTCATATTTAAAATTAAGCCTTTCTTCTGAGGATCATTATATATTATTTATAAATATTATATATATTATATTTAATATAATATATATATATTATATATATATATAATATAATTATATTTATATTAATATATAATATTATATAAAGTATAAGAATATAATATATATATATTATACTATATATAAATATATACATATATTATATATATATATATATTATGATATTAATATATATATATATAATATATATATATAGTAAATATATATATATATAATATTATATAAATATATATGCAACAGATTGCTTAAACGGTCTACACGGAAGGAATCTGATAAATTTTTTATCTTATTATATATATATATATATATTATATAAATATATTAAGTATTAATTATATATATATATATATATATATATATTATATATATATTAGTATATATATATATATATATATATAATATATATATAGTAATATATATGTGTTAGCATTAACGTAATACTTAGTAAATACCTAACATTATGCAATTGTTAAGAAGTTGCAATAAATCTTTAAAACATATTTCGCCGTTGTAAATAAAAACATCGTAATCCTCTAGAATTTATTATTTATTTTTTTATTTTATGTAGTTATAATTATATTTGTATTTCATAACTGATTTACTTGATGTCGAAAAATGTATCCATTTAGTGTGCTAGTCCGTGTTTTTTAACTATGGGGGTCGCCAATCTTGATATATAAATAGTTTATATATATTATTTTGTATAATATATATTATTAAGCATGAACTTTACTAACTTATTTTATCATAGTATATATTGTAGGTGTTATAATTAAAACATAGATTTAGCATTATAATTTTTTATATTTACGTATATATATATTTTTAAATAATAAACATTATAAATTATCAATATTTATTTCAGTATGATTTTCCAAAATGTTTAAACAAATAAAACTAACATTTTTATAACGTTTCTTGCTACCAAATAAATACATAATTTATTTTTTAAAACATAATACCATAAATGAATTACTAATATAATAAATTTAAAAAAATATTCATATATAATAAATTATGATTAAAATAAGACTTGAATTATCATAACTCGCATAAGCCATCTCGTGATACTTCTTTCCTTTCCTGTCCTTTTATATTTATCCTTATATCTTCCTGTATAGTGTGATGTTCTCATCAATTGTTTACTATATTACTATGATCTAATGTTTTACTCATATATTCCAAGATTTATGGAGGACTCATATCCCTAAACACCAATATGTGTTAGCTATTTAGCTACGTATCCGTAATAATTATATCATACATATACGTGATAATAGACTAAATATGTTCTTTAATACCTTTAAAGATATTTTAAGATAGGTTATAATAATATACCGAGTTGTTCTTATCGCTTTTTTTTCTAATATGTACAATTTCCAAGAATTTTTTGGGCGATAAGAGATCCCATCCTCTATAATATGAGGTAGCGTAAGCGTCAATGTTACACTCGGCTGTATCCATCATACGAGTAGAATAACCATTATATTTAGAACGAGTGATATATTAATACTGATGCTTTTCATTACTTATCTATAATTTTAGATTACATTATTCAAATGGAGAATTATTAGGCTATACTTAAGGCCTCCAAGACTATCCATTATTATAATAGTGATGTTATTCTTTTAGTCAACTATATTTATTACATTCGCTTAGTATCTTAGAAAGGGTACATTATAATTAACAAGCATATGATAGAGTTCGTATAATATACTCATTTAAGGCTGGTATACTTACATAATACTCTCTACTGTGAGTCATTATCCTATTGTACGTAGAGGGGGTAGAGTCTGTACTACCTTCTATAGGGGAGTGTCGTTTAGCCACTTTATAACGTGGCTACGGTTACTAGAGTGAGTAATACCCTTATATGAAAGTTAGATTATTACCAATTTATATTACTTACTGCTAACGTCCAAATATTATTCAAATTGTTTTGGTAGGTCACGCACCTCCAATACGAGTAGGTAGTGCACTAGACGTCATGTAATTCACCTGTCTACGAACGAGGTCTAATACTTATATAAGAATAATGAATGTATACCACGTTTCATGACTTCATACTCAGTCTAACTGTTACAATAATATGTTATTGGTGGATGTGATGGACCAGTATACTACTCACCACTATCAGTTGCGTTGGATTTTTATGACAACGTTATATATTCGATCAGTTACTCGAATGACTATAAAAGGTACTCACGCTCATATATATTTCAATGCGCTAGGAATAGTGACGAAGGCGGTTGTGATACTCTATTTAAAGTTATGATTTATGATGTATTACTTAAAGTTGTTAACTGAATTGCGTTTTGAAAGCATTTGAATTACCGTGTGTGATTTAAATTCGAGAGCGTAGTGCCACACGTGTAGTACAGGATGTACTAAGTACTTTTGAGGGAATCCACGGCGTATAAAGTGAAAATTAACAATAAAATACATATTTTTTAATTTCAACATGAAATGCTCGCTGAATTAGTACAGGGTATCTTTATGAACCATAAATAGACGTTAAAGGTGCGAGAAAAACAACCCTAGATATATCTAAAAATTTGGATTACGTTATAGAAAATCGGACTTATGCCCGAATATTTTTTTATAACTTAAGAATACCGGGGTTTAGCTTCATCTGTTACTCCGTCCATTAGAATTGGCAAGACAAATCGGAGGGTATTCCGGACCTTCCGATAGTGGACTGAATAGTAGGACTTTGATAACCACACACCTATTACTACCGGTCAGACTTAAGAACTACCTAAAATTTATTATTAAAGCCTTATAAGTTGCAATGTGATTAACCTTTAAGATTATATTTTTCGATACCAATTCCTTATGTACTTTATAGTATCATAGTAGTCTCGTGATAGAATCATATTCGAAATCCTTACCGGATATATATATATACACTACAAATATAAAATTTAAGTAATCAGATTTTATTGCAATTCTTTTCATCACAGCATATTACCCTTTGCTCATACACAGCAATAAACTTCTACTTAAGGTCATTCGACCCTTTTAAATTCCCACTTTTATTTTTATAGAAAAGTAGTTGTAAAAGATCAAATATTCAGATTAAATTGGATCTATCCTCTGAACTTATAACACGATTATAATAAACGTAATATATATATATATTATTATAATATATATAATATATAGAATATATATATATATTAATATATATATATATATTAATTATATATATATCTATATATATTTAATATTATATATATATATAATATTATATATATATTATATATATTTAATAATATAATTAATATTAATTATAAGTATTATATTATATTAATATGTATCTAATATATAATATAGTATATATATATATTAATATATATATAATATATATTATATATATATATATAATATATATATATATATAAATAATATTAATTTCACTGAATGTATTTTTATGCTTTATGCAGTAGCAGTATATACGAGCCAAAATCATAAAGAATTGTATTATAAATTTTAATAATAAGGTTATACTAATATATTTATAATTAATAATAATATAAGAATTAAAAAAACATTATTATTTTAATGGTTTAGCACCATGATAATTGCTTCGTAGATTTATCACAATATAGTTATATTTATATATTTTTCTGTTAAGTTTATTTATTAAGTTTTATTTTAATAGAATAATATAGCATTGTTAGGTGTTTATCTGTGAGTCTGAGCCATAATATATAATTATTAATTATATATATATATACGTATGATATTTAATATTATAATATAATCATTAATAATATTATAGCCTATATATAAATATAGTTATTATAATAATTAAGTATTATTTATTATTTATTAATTATATAATATATATATATATATATATTAGCTATATAAAATTTATATATTAATATAATAATATAATATATATATTCAATTATATATTTTATATATAATATATAATATATTAAGGATAGTAATAATAATATTGCTTTTATAAAACTTAGTAAATAATATTGGTTATATGGGAAATAATCGTATTTTCTCAAAAATAATTCATGAATATATATGTATATATCATCTTTATTGTACTCTTAATTATTAGAATCTCATTTATGATATATATATTATTGAATCGCCATTCTTAACTTTTATTTATGAAATTGTTTGAGATTAAGGGATATATATAAGTTGTCCAGGGTGCAAAGAATATGGATTAATAGATATATATTATAATTCATTATTGAAATTTTAAACACAACTACTATAGGTTAGTTTAGGAATTATTTTGTTGGTACTACAACTATGAAATGTTGTTTGTACAAGAATTTATAAGCCATTTTTGGGACTATTTTAATTACTAAATAGTTGGATAATTATTAAGAATCGGATTTAATGAAATAGTAGATTTCCAATTCATATAACCCGTTTTATAAAAGTTCTACACTGTTGGTATTCTGCAATATAAATCTCCCATAATTTTATCACCCGGGTTATTATACCACTAAATTACTCCAGCCCGGTGAGGTTAGGTTAGTAGTTCTGTTAGAGCAGCTGATTACCTTTGGAGATAGGTATTATATTGGATGCAAGTACTACTGTACTAGTTTATCTCTAATGGATAAATAAACTATAATACTGATAATATACCTTATATTATTAATAGTACTATTACTAACTAGGTTACCATATAGTAGCCTACAGATATATTAAAGTATGACACAATGTTCAAAGTGTTTAAAAATTATATATAAATATATTTTTATAATATTAATATTACTTATTACCTTTAGAAAAGTAAATTAAGACTGGTGTTTTTCTTAATCCTTTTGTGCCTGTTTAAGATAAAAAATTCTATTAAAGACCAGAATTAAGATGCACATCAGTTCCGAAAAGAATAAATTAGCAGGGACTCTATCCAAGGTCAATGCCATTTTATTCTTGTATCTTTAGTTTTGGTTATTTTTATTAAATCTCTAAATTCTATTATATCTATATCTAAGACGAGAGCCTACTCAGATGTCATTATCAGTCTTTCGTATGTCGGGGAACGACGAAATCTAGGGTTAAGGTCTAGGTGTGGCAATAGGGAACACATGATTCTATCGCTTATAGGCTTAAGGTACAATGTTATTAGGCTTTTGAGGATCCGATATGTCATAATTTAGGGTTTCTTAAGGTTCCTAGTTCGTGATTATTTGCAAAACTTATTCTCAAATTATAAATGATAGATACGTCATGTCCGGGTTTATTAGACGTATTATCAGGTAATAGAGAAATAGGATGTATTCTAAAAGGTTCGTCTGACAATATCTACCCTCCCTAAAACCGAATTGTGAGTTATGCAATATATTATTATCTTATAAAATGTTTCTATTCGAGCTTTCAGTATTCTGCCCAAAACTTTTACTACTAATTATTTTAAACTAACGCCTATAATTTCCCAAATTCTCTTTACTACCATTTTGAATATAAACATTGCTTTTTTTCTGCCATCAGGTATATCATAGTATAGATATAATTAAAAGTATAGTACTTCAAACCAATGTTATATTTTTCGGGCCATCTTGTGTGTGCGAGTGTACATTTCGCGGGAAAAGTTGCAGCCAAAACTTAAAACAAATTTAATATGGCTTGGTACGCAGCAAAAGTTTATTTTTATTATCACATATTTTTAGTATTTATCGTGGTAAAAAAAAAATTGAAGAAAAATGCCTAATATTTTTTTTTATAAAAGTTCTTTAATTACGTTATGTTCGAAAATGCCATAAGAGGACGATGCCTAATAAAAAGGAATTTAGAAATTTGTTTGTTATGAACCAATCGCAACTTTTCTTACATTTTGACGTAGGCAAATGAAGGCGTAACCTTTCGAAAACCGCCGTTGGAAATTTTGAAGAACATATCCGCAATTTGCCCGATAATTTCTCAATCTATCTGACCTACTGTATGTTAATATATTTATACTGTGGGTATATATCACAATAAATAAAAGATTTTTGAATATTTAGTGTAAGGCATATGCAAAACTATTGCTACCCCTTGTATGGAAGTTTACCATACATGCAATCAGGACTTGCAAATGTATTTCAATCAATGTGATCAATTACTTATTATCATATGTAAATTGACAAATTATTGACAAGACCATCGAAAACCAGTCCAAAGCAATGTATGTATTAAACGTGTTTGCCAAGTCGCGGTTTCTGAATATACTAATTACAACCATTATCTATTTTAATCGGACCAATTTTCCCATATTAATTGTTATACCTATAGAAGTAAATAAAATAATGGGTTAGATCTTTGTTCCGTTTCTCACAGCGTCTTAAGATGCTATAATTTCTTGAGACGCGAAAGACCTGAATTCCCGTACCCAACAAAAAAATCAATGTAGGGAAATTACAAGATTTTATAATTATTATGACCGTCCTATGGGGGAAAAAAATTATGGGACGATCAGTAATTTCCTGTATTGTTTTGGCATGGGTTTTAGCCATTTCAAATGGGGAATATTCCCATAGGAACCAATAGATTATGACAATATAGTGGGGAAGGCTTTTAAGTAATTCTTGTACCTTCCTATAATTTTCAAAAAAGATACCACTGAATACATATATTATTACAATGTATTATAAGTTAAAAATATTATGACGAAACCATCTTAATACACTCTTTTATTCTCTCATTTACGCCTTTCTTCACACCACACAACTCCCTAACATGTTCATTCCTCATTTCTGCTCACAACTAACACGCCCCTAAGATAATCCATCTGAACAGATTGCACATTAGATCTTTACCTCATTCCGCACTATAGTTTCACTACTATACATTAACGCACATAATATATCCTCACGCAGATCAATAGCGCACCCAAGACCTAGCCCCTTTACATTCACCAAGGATTTAATTGCAGTAGCCGCCTTCCTACCACACTGATTCATCCGTTCCCTTTTCATCCATGTAACCTAAATATTTAAACTCGGATACTTGTTTCAGTTGCTAACCATCTAACATGATTTAACAACGAGGACTCTCCTCACCCACTACCATCATGTTACTCTTATCCACATATACTTTCAAACCCCTCCTTTTACACACCCTTCCAATTCTTTTAAACTTTCTTCAGTTTGCCGCACAAAACCAAATCATCAGCGTACAAAAAGCAGGGAACCCTACACTTTCTTTCCTTCTCCATCAGTCTAGCACCCTCCCCTAGCTACCTCTAATTCTTTTATCACCCATCCAAATAAAAATAACATACCCATGGGAACAACACATCCCTGTCTCACTCCGCTTATTAAACCATTCACTTTTCACTCCATTTATTTTTGCACAAGCTTCACTATCAACCTACACACTTTGGATTCCATTCACAAGCCTACCACCACCATATATCACTAACACTCGACACAAAGCTTCCTTATTAATCCTTCATACGCCTGTAGCTAGTCCATAAAACCTAAATACAATTTATTCTTCTCTCATTTCCTTCAATGTAAAAATTTATAGACATTTCCTAATCTTGTGAAAACGAAAAGTTACTCTATTAAAATGTTTAATATGTAGAAGAAAATCACTCCAGGGTAATTTTTTTTTATCATTTTCATTTAGTTTACTAATAAAGCATATTATAAATATACTTTGAAAACTACGCAACATTCTTAAAAACAAAACCAATTTCCTTGAATATTTCGTTGTTTCATTAGAACATTGAAGATATTAACTTTTGTGGAAAAGAAAAATTATTAATTTTTTGAAAAAGGAAAAATCTATTACAGTTATTATTTACCCTCTTATATTTTTCGGTATAGTGAAGGTAAAAACTAAATGACGTTTGTTTAGAAACCTTTGATTTCGCACAAGGAGCCACTTAATGGGTGATAAAAAATGAAAGGTCATCTGACCTCCATTTATCAGTCAATATTTCAATTTAACAATATAGTCGTTCTTTTGTTTATTAGTATTAATGCGTATTATATCGTTATGTCCGATTACTATGTAGATCAAAGGATAAGTACATTTATACTTTTAATATTTTATTCTTCTTTACCATCTCCTGCTGAAGTATACTCACTATTCACAGCGCTCCATGCACTCACATTAAGTTCGTTCATGAGGATGATGATTCTCTTCGATTTGCAACCTGGCGCTTATCATTTGCTATCATTATACTCTAATATCCTCTTACGAGTAACAGTCCTTGATAATTTAGCGTGGAGCTAGATTCATGATATCAGGCTCATTCTCAATCTTCAAAGCAGCTTGTTCGAGAGTATCCGCAGCCACTCTGAAAGATAATAACGTGTTTTTTTTATGACATGATTGAACTTGATGGTGAAGCTCTCTCTTAGTACTTACATTGTCAATGTAAAGCTCGGTACACCAAGGCGTATGTATAGACTATATTTTGAGAAGGATAATAGCTTTATTTATTCAAAGACTAAACGCTCTACAGCTCTCGCTGATCTTCCACGCTAGTGACAAAATCAAGGGTCCTTCTTCGTCAAGATTCCCTATCTTTTGATTGGCGATAGTTATGCATATAGCGATCTACGTGCAAATCTGATCAATTATATTAAGTTGAAAGATGTAAGTTTCACAATGCACTGCATATAATTTTTTATACTGTCTCCCTTAAAGAAATTCATTTTAATATAATTACCAATAAATAAATTTGGGCTCCATGTACTAGTATGTTCATTGATAATTCTTTATCTCATTAATACAACTTAGGAGCATTAAATTTGCTATTATATAAGTAAATTTAACTCGGTCCTTCAAGAGTTTTTATACGAAGGAGTCCTGGTGTAGAATACATATACGTGTTATGATTCGATAAGCTGTTGTTAGCGATCTGGAATGATGAAGAGTGCATAATAACTTCAAGACATTTATAAATTTCTTAGAAAAGTATTAAAGTGCTTCACTGATGGATTTTTCCAATTCTGAAATTTCACAACAAATCATTCATTCAAACTGGACAATTATTAGGTCAATTGAGAGAGAGGGCATAAATCTCACGGCGCAAATCACACTGTACACATTAATAGGCGATCATTCTTAATGCAGCACTTATGTTATGTCAGAGAGTATCATATCGCTCTGCACTTACTTACCTTCTTAAGACGAAATGGACGACTTAGAAGAATCGCAAATTGTGCTCATACAGAGTACTAATTTCATAATGAGTCTGCTATTGCCTCTCTTAAGAGTTATAATTATACGTCCTAGAACTAAATGTGCTTTTTTCGTTTTAGATCGTAGTGTTCTTCGAACTTACTATCGAATTATGCCCCAAATAAATTTCAATTTGCTGTTGTTTTCACAAATTTTTATTGAGATAAGAGAAAAGACAAATTAAATATTTACCAAACTCGTTTTCTCTTTCTCGCTCCACCTTCTTGCTATCTATACATATTGATTCATCTTAACTAATTCACCAAGGTCTTCTCAATCAAATGCTGCGTTAACCAAGGAGCTTGCGCTGCCCTTGACGCATTTACTGCGATAATTCCTGGTCAGGCTGTTACTCTGAAGACACCAAAATTCTTGTGTATGTAATATCCTATTCTGTGCCCTTTCTCCCTCCCGATTTCACGGCGGTTGTTTCTGCGAGAGAGTCTAGGCATGCTAATATTATAAGTTATCTTTCGTATCTTTCTCGCTTCTCATGTACTACTCTTCCAGGGTAACTTCGACTTCCGAGCGGATTGTCGGGGTGCTAAGGCTGGTGAGGGGGTCAGACAAATCTAGGGTAATATCATGATTTGATTGACTGCTTCCCTATCTGCCCTGGCAATAAAAATCTTCTACATCGGGGCAGGAGTTTTGACTTTGTGCACCATTTTTCGTTGCCCAAATCCCATAGCAAGGTGTTTTCCTGCTCATGCCATCTTCGAATTAACGTTGGAGTTACTTGATCGATTCGCTGGGCACCTTTAATACGATTATGGTACGAAAATCCCGTCTTCATTTAATGCTAGCGTCGATCCTTGGCCTCATCATTCAGACACGCCGTCCTGATCTGCGATCCAGCGAGGGTTCGAAAAACTGTTAAGGTTATTCGTCATAGCGTATTTGATGTCTCTTATTCATACCGCTGCGTACCTCAAGTTATAAATTGTTCCCTCCAACACATCGAACTCAGTAATGTGCGGGATTTCAGAAATACTTTATATTTACCACGGTCCTTTTACACGGGTTCCTCATTCGTGTTCCCTCTGAAAATATTTATCCCTTTTACAGGGCACTCAAGGTCAGTATACAAAGGTACATCTTCACACTTGCGAAAATACTCCACAACTGTGGAACAACTGTGGGTAACCAAATTGCCACAGCGGACCTATACTTAGACTAGTAAGAGTGCGCAGTATATTACTGAATACTTTTTGAACTAGGTAAATTCGAGGATTCCTGTACACTTTTCACTCGAGTACGAGAACTTACGCAAAATAGTTGATGCATGTGATAGAATTGCAGTACGATCGAGTTCATTCATTTATGAGATTTTAAAATTATTCATCAATTAATTTATTACGGCTTAGAGTCATGCCACCGAAGCTTGTGCTATCATCGCGCTCATTTAGTAGCCGGATCATGAGAATCCATCCTATTAATATCCGCTATGTTGCCGGGCTTGATAAGAAAAAGGAGTAAGTTTAATACCCAAAATCGCTTATTAACAACTAGTATATATAATAGTATATTGAACGTATAGTGATATATTATAGATCATTATATATGTCGAATATATAATATAGTACTATAGTACTACTAGTCACACGTAGGTATAGGTTATATGATAAGTGTGTAGTATGATATGTATGGATTATTATAATAATAACATGTCACGAATCAATTATGTAAACAGTCTTGTGTGATTTAGCCTATAGAATGTACTTTATTCGTGGCGATCTGAGTATCTTTTCAAGTATATCTTAATAATTAGGTAGTAAGTATAAAAGTGGTGTCAGCGTGTAAAGAGTCTAGGGTAAGTCTATTACAATGGTAATCAGAGTCAAGCTCTGCCGATGGTGCTGCGCTATTTGAACGGTACTATAAATTGGGATTAATCATGTGCATAACTATCTAGGTTGGATCCAAGAATGATCAACTATAAATTATTAAGATAAATACGTTAATTTACTTTTCGCTCATCTTGTGTACCATTAATTATTATTTATATATTTCCTTATATTAATCTTTATAATCTATTTTATCTTTTATTTCTTATATCTAAAGTGATAATATGAGAGTAAATAATTTTGGGTGAAGTTAGCATAAAATAATTAATTATTAATTATAATTATTTATTAATTATTTAATATATATAATATATTTGAGTGATTTACTATGTCGAATCAGTTATTTCTATACTTTCTTAAATCCCTAGCTATAAACTTATATTAATCAATTCGAGTAACTTGCTATAAAATACTTACCTAATCACATATAAGTTTATATAATCTTTGTAGCACATGTATAATAATATATTATGAAATAACATGTACCAACTATTGTGTTAAAAATAACTACTATGCATAAATTACTAGCATGATTGATACTATATATAATTTATATATTAGAGTATTGTATTGACTTGTTAAAAATAATATAACATATGAGTATAAAGCGATATACAGACACTAGAGAGTACGATGTTATACACTATGATATAATTACTGTAATCTGTATTCAATACCTAATTAATAAATACAAATATCTGTATATGTACACACGATATAAAAATAAATACATTTGAGTTGTTCATAAATCACACACGAATATGCTATATGGTCTTATATACTATTCAATAAAGCCAAACTATACGAAATTAATTAACGTAAAACTTGTTCATACATGTTACATTAGATAACCCTAATTATTATATAAGAAATTTCATAAAACTGAGTAGCTTCTGCTATTGTTATTACAACAATATACTCCAGGTGGGTGCTAATGTAGTGCCTGAACTGATAGTAGATATCATTTACTATAGTGTACTGGTGCTTAGACATTACAAACTTATATAATAATCATATTCATATTATTATAGATATTATTCGACATAATAATAGATTTAAGTAAAGGATATATTCCTTTCCTCTTCGCGGACAATCTTAGTATGTTTGAAGATTATATTTAGTTTTAAAAAATATTTACTATTTCAAAACCTCAGAATGGGAAATGATTGTAGAGAAGAGGTGATGGTGAGTATGTGGTAGGTGGGTATGTGTAGGCGAGCTATGAGGGGAGTTAGGTAGGGGATTATAGGTAGGTGGTGATGTATAGTCAATATATATATATGGTTTTAAAATTCCTCTTTGTAAAACGTCAACTTAGTATTGGTTAGTACGAGTTAGTCTATTACGAAAGGTTTCAAGACTTCAGATTAGGTAATATAAGGTTTGCTTTACCGCTTATTATATATCATATAGACCTTAAAGTTTTTAGATAAATCCAATGAAACAAATACAAAATTAAGTATTTATTTATTCAAATGCACATCAAGTTCAGAAAATAGCTGATCTTAAATTTGGAATAATGACATATTTAATTTAAAATTTCAAAATGTAAATAAGTTTAAATTTAAATTTTTAGGTTTAAAATTAAATTTCAAATTTTCCTTTAATTCTTCTAGATGGAAATGTTATTTTTTAAATATCAGGTTACGTAAATTATTATTTTTGTACTTATCTTAATATTTATTATTTAATTCACGAATACAGGGATTAGACAAAGGAATGGGTGCGCCTGGGAAGTAGAATATCTCTCTTTATTTGATTTGTTGGACCTTCTTTTCACTTTAATTCACCTTCCATTCTTCTTGTAATAAACTCTTAATAAAACTTTTGTTTTAGTGATGTTGGGGTGAAGGAATATGATGTACATTATCTATATAAATACCCACAGTGGTACGCTGATATTCAATTTAAGGAAGAAGTTAAAGGGATATGTAATTCTTGTTCTTGGGAATTTGAGGGCAGGAACAAAATTTTTTAATTTTGATGTAATTTTCTTATTTTCATCCGGTTTGATTAAAAAAAATGAAGCATTGAGTCAAGCTCTAAAACGATGGTTCAATCATTTATCTGTACATCTATTCGTTTGTAGTTTACTGATATCTTACCTACAAATATTTTTTTTTTGAAATTGAAATCTTTGTTAATGTAACTTAAAATCGAAATATACAAAGATGAATCTATTTTTAATAATATAATTAACAAGGTAATATGAGCAATATATTGTACAATAGCTGGCTGCTATAGTGTTCATCTAAGTAATTATATGTTATTAGCTGAATTTCCCATCAAAATTTCATTTTTTATGGGTGAAACCCTATATTTAAGGGGTGGGTCCTCACGCCATATGTGGGTAAGTTACCATTTCTGATTTCTCTTGGAATCATCCTTTACCATTCTTCCTGAAGCTTCCTCTGTTGCTAAGCACCCTGTGGGTTTTTCCATTTTTCTTCTGGGACCCCAACCGGGGGTGTTCAAACACCCTCTAAATTTTTGAAACCCTCAAAATCGAATTCTATGGGTTTGTTAACAAATAGAATGACACCTCACTTGTTATACTATATGCTTATTTCTAGTTCCGATTCCGGTACCAGTACCAGTACTGACACCGGTTTTGACTCGTCATCAAACTTCTCACAAAGTTTCTTTAAATGGGTTATGCTCTATTCTCGTATTTATTTACTTATTTTGATCCTTATTGAAGCCAAAACCTATTTTTAGGGCTCAGCACTTGAAACTTCGGCTCCGACGAGGTGACGCCACCTGTGGTAGGGATGAAAAGTTTTGCGGGAGGGGAATGCGGTCTCTAAGTCCTCTAAATTGAGAGGTAAATATTCATGCGACGTCATCATCCTCTCGACCAATCACTACGTTTTCTGACCCCGTACAAAGTGTTCATCATTTCAATAAAGAATATCGGTTATATAGTAATAGTTTATAGCTAATATGCTTTTCAATGTTTTAAGCAAATCAGAGGGCTTAGAAAGATGATTAAAGGCTGATTTGGCGGTAAAAAGCCTCAATATATCAAATGGAACTATCAGAAATGACCTACCAATCATTTGAAAACCTTTAAGGAGCAAACAAAAAAATACTTTGGAAGGAGTTAGGCCCCTGAATTCAGGTCCAAACCCTTCTGAAATGATCTTCCAGACTTCAAAAACGGTCTTACCGACTTTAGAAACCCTAACCTTGACACGTCAAGCATCAAAAACCGGATGTTGCAAATGTTGCATATGCAACTTATCGTTGCTGATTTTGGCTGCTGAAAACGCTCCCTATTCTACTCAAATCCACCTTTAACAGGAAGGTTTAGAAACATCTTTAACCTTTTATTATTATCTTATATCGTCAGTACGGCTTCCACACAAATGCTGCTAGCTATCGTGTTCTTCTTTTCCCTTCTCTCTGACATTTAGTGCTCTGCTCTTAAGAATTTTAAATATTTTACTGTAATTCAGAATATATATATTAAAAAAAAATAATGAAGTCGTTTGAATCTTTTATTTCTTTAAATTTATTTTTAAATTTATAGATATATATATATATATAAATAGAAGTCAGGCATATATATATATATAGTATTTTTATATATATATATATATATATATATATATATATATATATATAGTATATGTAGTTAAGGAGTTGAGCGGTCACCAAAGGATGCCGACGTGCTGAGCGTTCTTATCAGTCGGCACGTTTGATAACTGATAACGCGGCGTGTTTACAGATAACGGCGCGATAACGTGTCTCTTTGTAATTATTTTTATTTTTATTTTTATTTATTATTATTTTTATTATTATTATTATTATTATTATTATTATTATTATTATTATTATTATTATTATTATTATTATTATTATTATTATTATTATTATTATTATTATTATTATTATTATCTATCAAGATTAGGCTTAACGTATTGAGCTAAAATTTGGTGGGGCTATAGGTGGTGACGTAATCTCATCGTAGACGAGATTGCGTCCCCGTGCGCCCCCTGTAATTCAGAATATATATATTAAAAAAAATAATGAAGTCGTTTGAATCTTTTATTTCTTTAAATTTATTTTTAAATTTATATATATATATATATATATATATATATATATATATATATATATATATATATATATATATATATATATATATATATATATATATATATATAGTAGTTATGCAAGGAGTTGAGAGGTCACTTATTATTATTATTATTATTATTATTATTTTTATTATTATTATTATTATTATTATTATTATTATTATTATTATTATTATTATTATTATTTATCAAGATTAGGCTTAACGTATTGAGCTAAAATTTGGTGGGGCTCTAGGTGGTGACGTAATCTCGTCGTAGATGAGATTGCGTCCCCGTGCGCCCCCCGAAGGGGAACGCCGTGCCCCCTAAAAAATCGAAATGTTCGTAGAAGGCTGAAATTGAGAAAGCGGATTCTGAGTCGGATTTCTGGAAAGAGTTGGAATCGGAATCAGAGGTGTGTACATCGTCACCGGTGCTGGCTCCGGTGCGGTGATGAGATAGGAAATATTTGTGTAATGATACAATATATGTATCTTTATATATTTTATTGGATCCGTAGATCTCTAACATGAGGGTTATAAGATCGTAAAGGGTGTCAGGGGATCCCCGAAGGGTGGGGTTTCCCCTTAAGAAATTGGACGAAATGCATAAGAGAAGTAAAGTAAGGAGCCGGAGTCGGAGTCAGAGAAGGAAGGAATCGGAGAAGGAGTCTGAGCCAGAGGAGTCGAAGTTGGCAGCGGCACCGGTGCTGGCTCCGGTGCGGTGCCGAGTTAGTAAATATTTGTATAATAATACAATACTGGTATCAAAATATATGTTTATAAGGTCGTAGAGCTCGAATACGGGGGTTATAAGTTCGTAAAGGGTATCTGGGAACCCCACAGAGGGGAGTGTCCCCTGAAGAAATGCACGGAGCGCAAAACAGAAGAAGATGGAGGAAGGAAGAAGGAGGAAGGAGGAAGGAGGAAGGAGGAAGGATGAAGGAAGAAGAAGTGTCATGTATAGGTACAAATGAGTCATAGTTGTTACCAACACCGGTGCTGGAGCCGGTGCGGTGTTGAGCTTGTAAACATTCGTTTTGTATTTTATTTTATAAGTTTTATTTTACATTTAATTTTTGCTTTCAATTTAATTTTTTAATTTATTTTCAAATTTTTATTATTTTTTTTATTTTAATTTATTTTCTTTAAAAAATATAGTTTTTACTAAAAAATTTATGCTTTTCATGTTTATAACTTAAAAAAATTGCGTTTTTGCATACCCTAAAGCAGTAAATCAGTAAATCAGTAAATCAAACCACCCACTCTACCCTCCAAACCCATCCGTGATCTATTGATCTATTGATCTTTTGATCTATTGTTTCATGTCATATTTCGAGTATCATTTTGGATAAACATAACATAAAATCAAGTTCTTTATACACAGATCAACGAACATATTCTGACATAACAATGTTTTCACAATAATAAAGCTAATGTAGCATCACCAGAACTAAGAATATAATGTACAACGATAAAAGTAAACACACCTTAAGCACGAATAAACTGTTAACATTAACAAAGTTTTACACTTAACAACAGTAAAGTAACTCACATAGCATACAAAAACGTAGCCTATTCACACTTTGTCAAGCATATCTCTAACATATCAATGTTAATTTTACATTAGCATGGTAATATTTAACAAAAATTTATCATACCCGGGTCTAGTTATCATACGGATCAAAGAATATATGCTGACGTAACAAAGTTTTTACATTAATAAAGCTTACATAGCATCATCTAAACTAAGAATATAATGCAAAACGACAAACCTCACACACCTTAAGCAAGAATAAACTGCTAACATTAACAAAGTTCCATACTTAACAGCACTAAAGTAACTAACATAGCATGGAAAAACGTAACCTATTCCCACTTTATCAAACATATCTCTAACATAACAATGTTAATTTTACATTAACTTGGTAAATTTAACAAAAATTTATCATAACTGTCTAATTATCATACAGACCAACGAATATATGCTAACGTAACAACGTTTATTACATTAACATAGTAATATTTAGCAAAAATTTATCATAACCTTACCTAGTTATCATAATTCCCAATGAATATATGCTAAGGTAACAAAGTTTTCACATTAATAAAGCTATCTCACGATAAATGCGAAAACGGTTAAACACCTACCGAATTGAACGAAGTACATTG
>JABUQX010082325.1:47500-50000 GCA_015478945.1 Trachelipus rathkii | reverse complement strand
TTATTAGTTATTATATATATTATTATTATATATATATATTATTTATATATATATATATATTATTATATATATTTATATATATACGTATAGATATCTACATATATATAATATACATATATCATTTATATATACATATATATATATATATATATATGTAAAGACACATATTAATATTTACATATATATATACATAGAATTTTATTACTTACATATATATTTTTATATACAAAATATATATATATATATATATATATATATATATATATATATATATATATATATATATATTATTTTTTTTTTTTATATATATATATTTTTTTTATATATTGTATATATATATATATATTTGAAAGAATAATATATATATATATATATATATATATATATATATATATATATATATATATATATATATATATATATATATATATATATATATATATATATATATATATATATATATATATATAACTTTGACTTACGAGTTTAATTCGTTCCGTTACTGAGCTCGTAACTCAATTTGCTCGTATATCAAATCAATTTTTTTCATTGAAATTAATTGAAATGCCATTAATCCGTTCCAGCCCCCAAAATGCCACCCCAGTATTTTTTTGTTACGTGTTTTTAAATAAGAAAAAGTATTTATAAATAACAAATATTGTATAAAAACATAATAAAAGAGAATGTAAAGAAACAAACTGGTTTTATAAAGTGTATATTTACATTGGATGTCAGACAACTTGAACTTAATTTTCTTCACTGGTTTTTGGCTTTTTCCCCACGCTTTCCTCACTTACACTTGCAGGCCGTTTCAAGAAAAACCTGTCCAAGGAAATTTGTTTCTTCCTCCCTTTCAGAAAGTTTCGCAAATGAATTAGGCAAGTGTCATTTAATAGCTCCGATGCACAACCAGTTGCAACTTTTTCTGGATGCTTCCTTTCAATAAACTCCGAAAATCTCTAGCGGTGGCTCGTACCTCAAATTTTGGCTCCAAATTCAAAGTAAAAAATCAACCGAATGACAACTCGTATCTCGGAAATCACGTAAGTTGGGGCACTCGTATGTCAAGGTACCACTGTATTTTAACTTCTCTATTTATTTTTACTACAATCAGGCTTTAAATATTTTAATTTTTTTTACTTTACTTTATATTTAAATATATTTTATTTATTATACTTTATTGTCCCTTAATATTTTTATTTATTTATGCTTTAGTGTCTAAATATTTTTTTGTTTTAAATTAGTTTTCCAATAAAATTTTCAAATGTCAGATACCGATTCGATCCTGCATCTATCGGAATATTCGTTCACGACGTTAACCGTTGTGCTAAAGCAACCCATCCTTTCTCTCTCTGTTAATTGACCTTCTTCATAAACGAGGCAACCGACGAGGAATTGGGAAGAAAAGGTTGAATATGAAGCTCATTTTAAGACTATCTTGATACTGATAAGAACTAAGATAATGACGACAGAGAAATATTGCTCTCTATTTGATAATCTCACAGTTTCGAGGTATTACTGTGTGTGTGTTTTTTTCTTTTTCCAAGGTAATTTTTTTTACTTACCTTATTCCCAATAAATAAAAAACGAATTTCTCAAATTTATTAATATTATAAAATATATAAAATTAAATCGGCAATTTTATTATTCAATAACAACTCCTCCTTAAATTACTCCACAGTACGTATTTTCATAATTACCATAACTAAACAAATGAAGGTTTTGAAAACACTAATTAAAAAAGCTCAGATTTTTATTTATATATAAAAATTCTATATTATCGAGGAAGATAATTGAAGTGAAAAAAAATATTTGTCTTATATCCCACAAATCAATAAGGTCGAAATTTACATATATTTAAAGTAAATTTTTCTCTAATTTGGAGCTTATTTGACATATTTTTTATCATTCAATTATTTTGTACTACTTATTTTACTGTAAACTTATAAATATTGAAATTACTCTTAAATCTTAGGACCTTTCACTGAGCTATATAACAGCTTACAATTACCCTCACTCACACTCACAAAAGAACAAGATAATAATAATAAAAAAGAACAATATTTTCACATGTTTATTTACCTGGTTCTAACGCTTAACTTTCAGATTAAAACGGATTAACATTCATACAAAAAGATTAACATTCAGAACAAAATAATAATGAAAAAAAATGAACAATATTTCACTTGGATTACATTCATATACAAAAGGTTTAACATTCATATAAAAAAGAATTAACATTCATATAAAAAAAGGAGTAACATCCACATTTGTTTGATTCTTGAATTTACAAAGTTATTTCTACTTGTATTTGAGAAAGAAAAAAAATTATAAAATTATGGATAAGTCCACCTATAAATTTTTATAATTAACATCATTAAAATAAAAAAGGTTTTCACTATTTCATGAAATAATAGTTTTACAATATATATATTTATATATATATATTTATATATATATATCTTAGATATATATATATATATATATATATATATTATAT
>JABUQX010082325.1:37500-45000 GCA_015478945.1 Trachelipus rathkii | reverse complement strand
TACTGAATAATTTTTTGAATTGAATTATTATTATTATTATTATACATGGCTACATTATTATTATTACATATTAGTTACACATACTGGCTACATATTATTATTATTATTATTATTGCCGATACTTATTAATATACTCGTAAGTATTTTATATCAATCATTATAGTAAATTACACTTCCACAAATGTTAATTATTCACTTAAAAAACAAAAAATTATTATATTTTTTAATTGCAATTAATTGAAAAATTTTTCACTAAATAATATTTAAAAAAAAAAATTTTTTTCTTCTCGAGTCACAACCATTTTTCAAAAATTCAATGAAAATTACATCAATAAACTAATTCTTTAAATTTTTTTTTTTTTAAATTGCAAATAAATCTTCCCTAAAATGTTTTAATTTTTAATATAGAAATTATTTATTAAATATTTTTTTTTTCAATTTTACATTTTTTTTTTGTTAAACTAGAATTAAAATTAAAACTTACGTCGATAAGTTATTTTTTAGCTCTTGAGATATAGAAGACGAACAAACGACAACAGTTTTGCTTAACTTTGGGTCTATCATTGATCTGAAATATTTTTCGGCAACCCTTTTGACATCATCAAGCGTCACTCTATCAATCGCTCTTAGAAAAGACCTGCAAAGAAAAATACAAATAAATTTCTATATTAACTTCGATTAACTAACAATATTCTTAGTTTCAAAGCTATATTAAGCAATGGAGGTAAGAATTGGGCAAAGTAAAAAAATAAAATAATTGGAACAATGATATTCTAGACCCCCTCCATTTTATCTTTTTAATATCCGATCCCTAATAATAAAAAAAACAAAAAAAAAAAAAAACAAAAAAAAAACAATTAATCATAATTTTACTTTTTTATATTTTTTAAATTTTCGTTATATCTCCGGTTAATTTATTTTTTTAAATAACTCCAACCAGAAGTAAATTAAGATTTATATATATATATAGATATATAAAGATATACTTATATATATATAAATATATATTTATATATATATATATATATATATATATATATATATATATATATATTTATATTATTATATATAGTTATATATATATATATATATATATATATATATATATATATATATATATATATATATATATATATATATATATATATATATATAAATATATATATATATATATATATATATATATATATAAATCAGGAACCGGGGATCAAAGGATGCCGCTGCTCTGACGTTACTAAGCCCGCCCTTTGTTTTTATTGTTTGGTTGATTTTTGTTGTTATTGTTGTTGAGCGGACACATACACGCACGCACACACACACACACACCGTTACACGGAAATGACTTAACTTTTATTTTTTATGACTGTATGATGATGCGAAAGTACATACACATTACTATATATATATATATATATATATATATATATATATATATATATATATATATAGTTATATATATATATATATATATATATATATATATATATATATATATATATATATATATATATATATATATATAAATATATATATATATATATATATATATATATATATATATATATATATATATATATATATATATATATATATATATATATATATATATATATATATATATATATATATATATATATATATATATCCATATATATATATATATATATATATATATATATATATATATATATATATATATATATATATATATAGTATATATATATATATATATATATAGGATTTATACCTATATAAAAAAACAACATTTAAATGTATTTTTGAACTTCACCATAGTCAAATATATTTATATATATATATATATATATATATATATATATATATATATATATATATATATATATATATATATATATATATATATAAGATATATATATATATATATATATATATATATATATATATATATATATATATAATTTTCAAATTATTTTGAATATTTCCCCCAACGAGGAAGAACCTACTAGGGAAGTAATTATCCGGTTATCCGGCCGGATAACAATGATATCCGGCCAGATACTAGGGAAAAGAATAATATTTTGAATCCTGTAAAATTTGCTAGGAAAATCTTAAAAAAAGAATTAAAAAAGAAATTGGCTTTTTTTTTGGGGGAGCGCGAGCCGGGGGGACAAAGTATATATATATATATATATATATATATATATATATATATATATATATATATATATATATATATATATATATATATATATATATATATATATATATATATATATATATATAGTACAAGGGGTGCTGTGTCTGCGCATGAGTTTTCTTTGTGTGGATATCGGTAACTCCAGGATAGTTCGCTGCGGTGCTTCTTTCCTGCCACTCTGTTCTGTGGAATCCTCTTCCATCTTCTGTGTTTCCTGCTGAATTTAATCCCCCTTTTAAAGCCTGCGTATGTGCTCATATGCGTAATTTGCGTTGTAGTGAGTGGTGGTGACAACTGTAAAAATATATATATATATATATATATATATATATATATATATATATATATATATATATATATATATATATATATATATATATATATATATATATATATATATATATATTATTTGTAAAGGTATTACACGGCAATGTAGGGGGCTCGAGCCGACGGGGAACACAGGGGGGGACGTTTTCCATACCCCGTAGGGGAGGGGCGGAGGAACCCCCGCGACACCCAAATACCAAAGAGCGGGGTTCCGGAGACCCTCCCTGAAGGGGGAGTTATCCAACCCTGTAGTTTCGGAAGGCCGAGAGACCCCGGGACTCCTGCCATCGGTGCGGTATACCCTTGGGGTATTCGTTAGTAAAACAAAATTTACTAGAAAGTCTATTTATTTTAACGAGTAACGTATAAAAATTCTCTAAATAGGCTTTCTATTCATATTACTATAATTATTAACAATATTTTTTTTTTTTTTTTTTTTTTTTTTTTTGACCCAAATCGTCATTGCCGAAGAATGGGTGATCTGAGATTTTTTGCACTTATTGCATCTAAAATAGTATTTATTTATTTTTTTTTTTTTTTACGCAACAATATATTTGACATATCTCATATAACTCTCCTGTTTTATTATATTGCATTCTTGGAGAAAATTTAATAAAACAGATTCGTTTCCTGTTATTTTAAAAATATCGTCAGGTTTCATCTACGAGTTAAGCTACACTAGCCTAACTAACAACAGTCAATAAATTAATAATAAGTTTAAACCGCATATTTTTAAATTCGATGTGGAGTTTTAAAAAATGCGAAAAGAAGTCTTTTTTTTATAAATTATAAAAATAATAATGTCTATAGAAGGGAATAAAATGTAATGTTTATCCCTCTAAAATAATAAATTTTTAAGAGTAAGATCAAGGGGAATAGCCTATATATACATATATAAGTTACTATACAGAGAGCATGAGCAGGTTGAGTTATATGAAGAGTATATGAGTATATATATATATATATATATATATATATATATATATATATATATATATATATATATATATATATATATATATATATATATATATATATATATTATAAAAAAATATATATATATATATATATATATATTAATTTAATTTAGTATTAGTTTTAATATATTTTTATTTATTTAAATTAAATTAGTTGTAGCTTTCAAATACAAAAATACAAATTCTCTGTTTGAAGAAAATTCTGCACAATCTTCCGTTCATATAAAAACGATTTAGGTAGCTTTGTGACCATTAATATCGGAACACATCCTTATTTTTCTCAAGCTTATACATTATAATCGAGGATGTGGGGAGAGAGAGAGAGAGAGAGAGAGAGAGAGAGAGAGAGAGAGAGAGAGAGAGAGAGAGAGAGAGAGAGAGAGAGAGAGAGAGAGAGAGAGAGAGAGAGAGAGAGAGAGAGAGAGAGAGAGAGAGAGAGAGAGAGAGCACACACGAGGTGAGAGAGAGAGAGAGAGAGAGAGAGAGAGAGAGAGAGAGAGAGATAGAGAGAGAGAGAGAGAGAGAGAGAGAGAGAGAGAGAGAGAGAGAGAGAGAGAGAGAGAGAGAGAGAGAGAGAGAGAGAGAGAGGATTCGCTAAGCGGCCAATTCTGTTATCTCATCATAGATAAGAACTAAGATAAATTTCTCCGAATTCTGCATTTTCAATCATTTCTTTCGATTATTATTATTATTATTATTATTATTATTATTATTATTATTATTATTATTATTATTATTATTATTATTATTATTATTATTATATATATATATATATATATATATATATATATATATATATATATATATATATATATATATATATATATATATATATATATATATATATATATATATATATATATATATATATATATATCAGTGGCGTAGTTAAGGAATAGGCTGGGTAGGCATTGCCTATCTTATTTTTAAGAACAAATTAATAATTAAGAAAAACAAGTAAAATAATATAAAAAATGTTAATATATTAAGAAACCATAAGAAAATTAATCTACAAAATCTTAAAGAAATATAAAACAAAAAATGAGCTATTTATGCTTTGCCTGCCTATCTACTGTTTAACTTGCCTACTTAAGGTAGGCGTAGCTGAAATAAAATATATCCTATACTTGCAATGATATTAAGGCAGGCGAGCCTGCCGTGCGTCGTACTCGCCGTGCATCGTTAGATGTTGCCATAAATAGTTGTAAATTCTTGGAAACCATGTCAATAGAAATTTTCTTTCTCTTTCTATATATATATATATATATATATATATATATATATATATATATATATATATATATATATATATATATATATATATATATATATATATATATATATATATATATATATATATATATATATATATATATATATATATATATATTAGTGATGTAGGTAACATCCGCATCCGCATCCGCGCATCTGCGGAGCATCCGCACATTATTAAAGATCCGCATCCGCATCCGCATCCGCGCTTTGCCCTGCGGATGTTGTGCGGATGTTTATTGTCGAGATTTGATAAAGAATTTTATAATAAAAATACTTAAGATGAATCTGGAAAAGAAAATAAAATGTAAAATGAGTTGAAGGCAATCCAAAACGGCTTGATATTCCATAGCTTAATGTTATCAAAGACATTCTAACTCGCTGGAATAGTACACTTCATATGATGGAAAGAAGTATTGCTCAAAGAACTTCTTGCTTCGTACGCCAGTTCGTATTCCAAAGTTAATAATCTTATTAATTTGGAAAATGACATCATATCACACTGCATTAAGCTATTGAAACCATTTGAAGAAACTACCAAAAAAATCAGCGCCTCACAGCTTCTGTCTCTTTATGTAATACCATTAATCTCAACGCTAATGAAGCATTTTGAACCATCTTCAAATGAAAATGATGACGGTTTAAAAAGAATGAAAGATGTAATTAAACTAGAGGTAGAAAAACGCTTTGGTCTCTGTGGAAATTAATGACCTCTTCATACTATTGCAACTTACTTAGATTCCTGTCATAGTTAAGTTTTTTTGTAAACAGATATTAGAACAAAAGTTAAATCAAACACATTTGTGTTGCAGTTGAAAACTTCAATCCGAAAAGTCTATTAATTCGCCACCCAAAAAGGAAAAACAAAATCTTACAGAACTAACACCTTCTACAAGTAAATCAAAAACAGATTCACTGGAAGAATTTCTACAGTCCAGCAGTGATGAAGAAAACACACGCATTAAAGATGTAGTGCAAATGATTGAAAACTATCACTAAGAAAAACGATTAGATTCAAATGATGATCCAATCAGTTGGTGGAAAGTTAAGCAAAATGTTTACCTACGCTTGAGTAAACTTGGAAGGAAAACTTCAATCCGAACAGTCGTCTATTAATTAGCCATCCATTAAAAGGAAAAATATGATATACAGAACTAACATCTTCTACAAGCAAATCAATAATAGATTCACTGGAAAAATTTCTACAGTCCAGTAATGAAGAAACTCACGCATTATCAAAAGATGCAAAATGTAAATGATTGAAAACTATCACTAAGAAAAAACGACTGGGGATACAAATAAAATGACGATCCTATCAGTTGGTTGAGTGTTAATTAAGCAAAATATGCAAATGTTTACTACGGGCGTAAGTAAACTTGCAAGGAAATAACTGGCCTCACCACCTCCAACTAGTGTTCCAAGTGAGAGTATTTAGCAATGCTGGGCTAATATATGATGAAAAGAGAAACAGACTCTCAGCAGAAAAGGCAGAAAATTGATGTCTCTCAAGCACAACCTTCCCATATTTGAATTTCAATACTAGTGCAAAAAGTATATAATCCATGTAAAATTTCTTTCATTAAGGTCGGAGGTTAGGGAAAGAGTTTGATGGGGTCCATTTGAGTTGGGTTCCCGTCCCGCACCCTGGTAACAATTATATTAATAGATTGTGGCTTAAACTCGATATATATATATATATATATATATATATATATATATATATATATATATATATATATATATATATATATATATATATATATATATATATATATATATATATATTGTTATATATATATATATATATATATATATAAGTGTTGCTATATATATATATATATATATATATTAAACATCCGCGCATCCGTATCCGCATCCGCGGATGTTAAATCGAACATCTGGCAGACACCCGTATCTGCGGAGCGCGAAAAAAAAATGACACTGCAGCAATCACTAATATATATATATATATATACCCTTAAAAGGGAAAATAATTTAATTTTTCAATTTCAACGTCTATACTAATGTTTACTAACTTTAAAACTACTTATGGACACATCTGATAAAAATACAATAATATTTGATTAACAATTATATATATTATTATTTTATTTCTATAACGTATATTAAAAGTTAGTTCCCCATACCATATTTTCTTGAAACATTGAAAAGACAATATTGGGGGAATGTAATGGGGATGTCGCTTAAATTTAGGGGAAGGAGTTAGATTCAAGGGTGCAAGGCGCTCGACTCCTCCCATTCCCCCAATTTATTATATATATAGTATATATAGTATATATATATATATATATATATAAAGAGAGATATATATATATATATATATATATAATAGAGTTATATAGTATATATATATATATATATATATATATATATAAAAGAAGGTAAGATAAATATATCTTGCCTAATAATGTAAAAACATCTAGCTACGCCACTGATATATATATATATATATATATATATATATATATATATATATATATATAATATATATATATTAGTATATATATATATATATATATATATATATATATATATATATATATATATATATATATATAGTGTTATAAATATTCACTTTCATGCTTTTGAGATGAAAAAAAATTTTTACAGTATTCAAAACTAGCTATGTTAAGCTACAGAGAAGTTGGTGGTGCAAAGCCTAGCAAAGCGTTGCTGTGATTTCATGCCGCTATGCCCATCCAAAGTGATGGAGCTGAGCTGAACCCC
>JABUQX010082325.1:12500-15000 GCA_015478945.1 Trachelipus rathkii | reverse complement strand
CTTCAAAATGTTATGGAAGAATTCAATATTCCTGCTAATAAAATTCATGTTATAGTAAGGGATAACACACCTAATATGGCTACAGGAGTTACACAAGCAGGATTCCAGAAATTACCTTGCTTTTTACACTCTTTGGCACTAGTTCTCAATGATGCCATATTTGAACAAAGAGACGTAAAAAAAATATATCCATATGAAAACAAATCGTAGGTCATTTTAATCACTCGCCCCAAGCTATTTCCAAGTATAAAGAATATCAAACTAGATTTAATTTACCACAGCACAGATTTATTCAGGATTTACAAACCAGATGTAATAGCCAGTATCATATGCTTTCAAAAATTTTTGAACAAAAGACGGCTCTCATTTCATATTGCAGTGATCATTCAAAACCTGTATGCTTAGAAACAATGGAAAGTTCATTTAGGTACTTAAAAATAATTTAAAAATTTTGTTGATTGTACAAATTTATTGAGCCACAAGAAATCAATGGCATCGGCAATAATCCCAAATATGAAAATGATTTGCATTTTTTTTTTAAAAGAGTCAGAAAAAAACTATTTGAGGGACTTGGGTCTACAGTATCAGCATGGAAAAATTCAGTAAAAAAAGATTCAGCATTTACTTTACTGATAAGAATCTTGTGCTTGCTACCTATCTTGATACACGCTTTAAAATTACATTCCTTGAGGATGATAATAACAATATAAAAAGTGGAAGATATTGTTAAGCAATGGATGTGCGAAGATATATGTTGTATAAAGGAAAGGAAAACAGTTTCGTCTACTTTAAACCAGTTTTCAGATTGAGCCACAAGGAATCCATGGCATCGGAAATAATCCCAAATATGAAAATGATTTGCATTTTTTTTTGAAAAGAGTCAGAAAAAAAGAACTATTTGAGGGACATAGGTCTACAGTATCAGCATGGAAAAATTCAGTAAAAAATAGATTCAGCATTTACTTTACTGATAACAATCTTGTGCTTGCTACCTATCTTGAACCACGCTTTAAAATTACATTCCTTGAGGATGATTATAACAATATAAAAGTGGAAGATATTCTTAAGAAATGGATGTGCGAAGATATATGTTGCAGAAAGGAAAGGAAAACAGTTTCCACTACTTTAAACCAATTTTCAGATTTTTCTCATTTATCAACAGAATGGAGCGAAAAAAGTGATACTGAAGATAATAGTTTTAACTTCAGTTTTGAAAGTTGTTTTTCGGAATTTAAAGAGAAAAAGACTTTAAAAACAGCAAAGAAACTCATTCTTAAGGAGAAAGACACATATATTGAAAAAATTGAAGATGTTATAAAAGTAGAAATCAGCCAATATAAAATATGAAACTTATTAAAAATTCAGAAAGTCCCTTACAATGGTGGTCATCGAATAAAGGAACCTTTCAGCATATTCAAGCTCGTCCCCTTTTCCGTGGAAAGTGAAAGACTCTTCAGAATTGGAGGATCAATTTATTCTCCTAAAAAAATCGGATGCACTCAGAAACGGGAGAAATGTTAATGTTTTTTGCACTACAACTTAAGAGTCATGATTTAACTACAAATAATAATGATAATTTTGCTTCAAGATCTTACTTTTAGTAAATTAAAGAAGGAATTTTTTTTTAAACAAAAAATGACAAAATTGTTCATTTATTGTAAGATTTTTAAATATTGCTATTATTTTTCTGTGGTTAAATAAATAAAAGGTAATTAACTAATTATTTCTTTAGCAAAGATAAAATATATAAGAGAATTCTATAACATTAATTTATAAGGTTTTAAATATCTAAAATTAGTTGATTTAGCAAAATTAGGCATATATATATATATATATATATATATATATATATATATATATATATATATATATATATATATATATATATATATATATATATATATATATATATATATATATATATATATATATATATATACATATATATAAAGAATTGGAATCGGAATCGGAATCGGAATCGGAATCGGAATCGGCACTTTTGACTGGTATCGGAATCGGAATCGGCATCGGCTGGAAATTTGAATCGTCCCATCACTAATATATATATATATATATATATATATATATATATATATATATATATATATCATAGCAGTTAGTGATATAGTTATAAGAAAAATATATATATATATATATATATATATATATATATATATATATATATATATATATATATATATATATTATTTTATATATATATATATATATATATATATATATATATTATAGTCGTTTTACAATGTACTAAAAAATTATGGATAATAATTGCTACTTTCTTTTAACATAAATGAATGGATATTAATTGCTTAATTTTTTAACTTTTATTAGTGGATCTTAATTGCTACATTTTTTTAAAACATTTATTTATGGCTATTAATTGCTACATTTTTTTGACATTTATTAATAGGTATTAATTGCTACATTTTTTAGCATTAATGAATATATATTAATTGCTACATTTTTAACATTTATTAATGGA
>JABUQX010082324.1:20000-28230 GCA_015478945.1 Trachelipus rathkii | reverse complement strand
CCTTACCCTATATAAGGGTACTATTACTGCTCTCCTTCATCCCTCGGAACTAATACCCTCCATAACGCTTATTACACAACTTCAAGATCCAATCAATCAAAAACATGCCTCCGTTCTTGATCATTCACCAGTAATTTCATTCTATACCTGCAGCAGTTTTACCATTCTTCAACTATCTCACTCTACCCATTTCCTCTTCTGCTAATAACCTCATCCCCAAAATACCTATTCCTTCTTGCACATCAAACCCACACACGTCACTATCATCTTTCAATTACTGCCAATATTATTCAGATTTCGAAGTGTTCTTTCCACACTCCCCTCACATCCATTTCATTCAGTTACAAAAACCACCATCCCTATTCATTATTCTGAGCAGGTTCCCTTATTTCTAATTTTTAACCTTTCGCGCTTCCTTCCAGAAGAGCTTCCATATTCCCTTGTAGGTCCCCATTCATCCCTCCTTCAAAAACTGTTCATTTACCTCTTCTTTTCTTTACGTATGCATCTTTTAGCATTTCTTTTTCTCCTTATATATTCAAGATCTTCTTTGTGAAACTTTCATCATTTGCTTTTAGACTTCAACCACGCCTTTTTTTTACTTTTAACTGCTTTGCATCAACCTCTTCATTCCACCACTCACTGTTTAGATTCTTACTTCCTACTTTAGCACACCCCACATACTTCAAATGCACTGCTAACAATTGTTTCCAGATTTATTTAGTTTCAGCTTGTTAACATTCCACTGATTTACTTGCGAGCGTTCGTACATACTTATCCTTATTACCTTGTTCATCTAACTTCTCACTCTAATTTTACCCGCTCCTTCCGTATCACCTTCCTCTCATCCAAAGTCCCCACTAACTTATTTTACATAGAACAAACATAATGATCCGATAATCCCATTTCTAAACACCTCACTGATTTAACATCCAACATATACTTCAACATCTCTTTCTTCACCACACAAAATCAATTCATACTTTTCACTCGATACCCTCTACCTACACCACCCCAGTATACTTATGATACTCTTGTGTTTAAAGAAAGTATACTTACACACATACCTCTCTCCTCACAGAAAATCAATCACCTTTCCTACCATTTCATTTCTCCCGACACCCCAAACACCTGTTATTACCCCCCCATCTTTTTTGATCATATTATATATATATATTATAATATATTATATATATATATATATATATATATATTATATATTATATATATATGAAATATAATATATATATATATATATATATTACACTTGTCACCACCACTTTATTAATAGTCAATTTTTAGGCCTAGAAGGGGTATTGGTTAATGTAAAACACCAGAAATTAATGAAAAAGAAGATTTTAATAAAAAAAACAAAAAAAAACATTTGTTTTAAAAAAAAAACCGTTTTTTTTTTGCAAAAAAAAAACAAAATTAAAAAACGCTATCAAACAACCCTATATATATATATATATATTATATAATATATAATATATATGATATACTATATTTATATTATATTTAATATATATATATATATATATATATATATATATATATATATATATTATATATTATATATTTTTTTTATAATTATATTTATTATTAAAAAAAAAAAATTATTTGATATTTTATGTAAAAAAAAATAGTCTTACAAAAATATTTGGAATTTTTTTTTTCTATAACAGCTCTGTAAGAAATTAATTGTATATGAATGAAAATTTGTTTTGAATATTAAAAAAATATAAATAAATAATTCACTTTCTTCCTATAGGGACATGCACTGCCTACCTTGCCTACTCAGAAGGCACGTCCCTGGTTATACCATACGGTATATCTCTAGGGTTATACCGTGTCTCGTGCATATTATCATATAAAGAGGCAAATATTAAACTACAGGCATAATTACAAAAACTGGGTGGCACAAATCTTCACCAAAAATTATATCAGCTTCCAGTTAAGCTAAAGCCGATTTTATTTGAAAGAATCATCAGGTATCACAAATTCAAACGGGCCCTACCACGTAGTTAAAACTTTATCATTTGATTATTTTATGAATATATATCAAGCAGGAAAAAATATGAATACCACATAAATATTTGGCACAATTTATTTATTTTTAAATGTCATTACTCATAAACCTTCCTAATTTCATTATATAAAAAAAAAAGATTAAAATTAATAGCTTATAGAAAACAACTATATTTCATTTGTTTACCATTTTTTCGTTAGCATTTGCTAAAATTCGGTAAGCACGGGAAATGCAACCTCACAGAATGGTAGAAATACTAACGTTTTCGTTAGCATTTTACAAATTTGTCTAAATTGACCATAATGAACGGGACTTTTAGCATTTCCTAAATTTCGTAGGAAAAGTGCAAAAGGGAAAACGCCCTATATACACACAATTGTACAGCATTTCCGCAACACTGCCCTGTAGTTGTATAGCCCTGTTTATCAGCCGTAACATAAGCTGCGTTTCCATAAGCCCGGACTGCAGCCCGGCGGGCACTCAGCGCCATATGCATCGTTCCAGAGCCCGTTGGCGCACTTCTACGTCACGTAAACGTCACAGTCAGGCGCCCTTTGTTAAATCCTCGATTTCAGGGAATTAATAAACGGGCGCTGGCGAAGAATACTTTGTTTACAAACAAATCTTTTTTTACAAAACATGTGTCGGAAATGGCTTGCCAAAAGTTTTTTAGTATTTTAGTTAACTTTTATTTTAAGGATACTAAATAAATCGTATCATTTCATAAAATAGATACATATAAGTATAAGAGTATTGTTTACAATTATCAGCTGATCCGACGGTCGCGCTCGGCCGTTTTCAGGTACTCAAATTTCCTGTTCTCTAATCTAATTGGTTAATGTAATTTTTTTCAATTCGAAGCGTTTCCGAGTCGATTTTGCTCACGGGCTGCACTCGGGCTTCTGGAAGCGCAGCTATAGACACACGTACCTACGATTAGTCTAGGAATCTTCCTTTTTCATACTGTGTTCTCTGTCTTCCTCTCTTTTGTCTCACAAAATGGCTTTCACCCGTCTCTTCCCTGCCTTTATTTCCCAAGCACCTTATATATGGTTCCTACAGATAGAAGCAGCTTTCCCTGCAGACTCCATCGAGCTTCAGAAGTACAACCTGCTGTTGAGTGCCCTGCCAAAGGGTACCCTCATGAAGGTAAAAGACTCTCCTCTACCCCTTACACTTCCCTAAAGAAGGTGCTCCTTGCACGCTTCTCATCTTCTATGGAGGATAAGTTGGAGCAACTCCTGAGGGGAGAATGTCCTTAGGAGACAGGACCCCTACAGGGCTGCTATCTAGGATGCTTTCACAGCTCGGGATTCCCCATCTCCCAGGGAGAAAGCCATACTCTAGCAACTTTCGTGAAAAAGTTTCCCCCACAAGTTCAAGGCATAGTGTCCACCACTGATCCCGCCTAGCTTGTCCCTGCGAGCCTTTATTTAGGTAGCTGACCGTGTCATGTGGTACAAGTCTCCTCACGTTGTTCCTATTTCTCCTCATTCTGTTACCCCTACCGATTCAGCCTCCACTTACACTCCTGCTATCGCTCATACTCTGAATACCTTTCCTCCTCCTTCAGGAGCTTCTTCTCAGTTTCCTCCTGCTCTGGAGGATAGGCTGTACCGCCTGGATAGGAATATAGAGGCTATCATGGTGGATTTACGCCTCCTCACCTTCCGCAACAGCTCCCCCACCCGACATCGCACTATAACACCCCCGTGTAAGGTCACCCTTGACCTGGAGGACCGCAGTGAGTGTTATTGTCACGGAACCTTCGAAGAGCACGCCCGGAAATGTGTTCAGCCGTGCACATTCTCGGGAAACTCTGCAGCCAATCCTTAGGAGCGGTACAGGACACTGGCTCTACTGCTCGACACTGCCTTTTGCATGTTTTCGATTCTTCCACCAAGCGACACTACCTTATCGATACAGGAGCCGAGATTTCTTGTCAGTTGTCTCCCTTTAAATTGTCTGGTTCCACTCGGTACTCAACTTACTCGTTTCATGTGCGCAGCGAATGGTACTACCGTTGGTACTTACGGTGAGCATTCATACACCCTCAACCTCTTCCTCAGGAGGGTTTTCCGATGAGTTTTCACAGTTGTTGCAGTCACTCAACCGATTATCGGCGCAGATTTTTTGAACCATTTCCACCTACTGGTGGATCTTCGGAACCAATGCTTGGTGGATGGCGGCAACACCACCCTTTTCTCCAAAGGCAACATCTTTCCTTCTGCAATAATGAACATTTCCGCTGTTCATCCTCCTATTTTTTTCCCCTTCCTTTATCTTGCAGAAGGTCTTTTCATCTCATCTGCACCCCAGTCAAGCATTCAGTTCACTACATAGAGACCACAGACCCTCCACCACATAGAGACCACAGGTCCTCCAACCTTTGCACTTGCTCACCGTCTTGCCCCGGAGAAGCTGAAGATAACTCGGACTGAGTTTGATCACATGCTTGAGCTGGGAATCGTTCGACCTTCCAAGAGCAATTGGGCTGCACCCTTACATCTTGTCCTTAAAGCTACCCTTGGAGACTGGTGCTCCTGTGGAGATTTTAGGGCACTCAACGCGATCACTGTCCCAGATCGCTATCCCGTCCCTCACATCCAGTCTCTCACGTCCCACCTCAGTGGTTCTACAATATTTTCCAAAATCGTTCTGGTCCGCGCCTATCATCATATCCCTATAGCACTCAAGGATGTTCACAAGACTGCCGTGTTACACCTTTCGGTCTTTTTGAGTTCTTCAGAACCCCCTTCGGTTTACGGAATGCTGATTAAACTTTCCAGCGCTTCACCGACACTGTCTTGCGAGGGTTACCCTCCTGTTGGGCCTACATCGACGACCGGCTTAGAGCTTCCAACTCCGAAGAAGAATACAAGAAGCACATTTCTGCAGTCTTTTCCAGACTAGATGAATACGGTATCCGTATCAACCCGGAGAAGTCTCTTTTCGGTGTGCCCTCTCTCACGTTTCTTGGCCATACAGTCTCTTCTGAAGTTGTTCGCTTCCTTCATGAGCGTGTTGCTACTTCCTCTCAAAACCGCCACTGCCGAAGTCATAGCTAAAGCTTTTATGCCTCACTGAGTTTCGCGTTTCAGCGTACCGCTTACTGTGACCACGAATCAAGGTAGACAATTTGAATCATTCCTTTACAGAGATTTGATGGGCCTCCGGGTTCTGAACGTATCAGGACCACCGGCTTTCATCCGGCTTAAAATGGGATTGTAGAAAGATTTCACCGCCAGCTTAAGGCATCTTTGACCGCCCACCCCCAGCATGAGTAATGTACTGAGGCTCTTTTGTACTTTTGGGCATCCGCTCCGCTCTCAAAGGAAATCTTCAATGCACAACCGCGAAACTAGTCAATGGCTCTCTCTTACGTTTGTGGCAGGTGAATTCTTTTCTCAATTTCCTTTCACCTCGTCGGATCCTCTCTCCTATCTCACCCGTTTGAAGAACTGTGTTGTTTCGTGGAGACCATCACCTTCCAGACACCAGACAGTCCATTCTTTCATTCCGAGAGAACTGGCCACATGAACCCATGTTTTCTTTCGTCAGGACTCTCACAAGACTGCTCTACAGCCTCGGTATGACGGCCCGTTTAAAGTGTTGAGCAGAGGAGGGAAATTCTTTACCATTCAAAGTCCTGCGCGAACAGAGGTCGTCTGCATCGACCGTCTAAAGTCAGCTTTCCTAGAGGCTAACCCTCCGGAACCTTCCAACTTTCCACCCCTCCAGACATTCCATTCCCTAATTCCCCTTCCCCCTGCATTCCCTTCTCCACCTTCCCGACCTTTGTCTTCTCCTCCTCCTGATTCTCCACCTCCTCATCCTTCAACACCTCCAGTACAGTCGCCTGTTTCTTCACCTCCTCAAGCACCTGTTCTTCGCTCCACTCCATTTTTCTACCTGGTGAAAGAAGGACGCGTACTGGCTCTCTGATTCACATTCCCAGCCGCTACCTGGACTAGCAGGAACCTTGACCACCACACTGAAGGGGGTACTGTAGCTGTCTAACAGACTCTAAGCATTTCTTTGACCTGGTCACTTTTATTGCCTTTAAATCTTAGCCTAGTGTTTCGCCTAGAATCTTTGTATAGCGTGTACTTCATTCACGCAGCTTTTCAACCACAAGTTTACAAAGCCTAGGGTGTGAATCTTATTCTGGTTTTGAATTTATTAGGCTTTGACAAGGATCTAATCTAAAAGGTGTGTGCCTGCACCCATAACTGAACAGCCTAAATAAAATTGTGAAAATAAAGCAAATGTAAAAATTATATATATATAATATAATATTATATATATATATATATATATATATATATAATATATATATATAAATATATATATTTATATATATACTATATATTATATTATATATATAATATATATATATATATATATATATAATATAGTATATATATATATATATATATATATATATATATATTCGTTTTATTTGCTGTCTTTGTCTGCCGCGTTCTAGCCACCTAGGGCCGCCCTCATATTCTGCCGCCTAAGTCATTTGCCTAGTTTGCCTAGCGGTTAAGAGGGGTGTGTGCCTACACCCATAACTGAGCAGCCTAAATAAAATTGTAAAAATCAGGGATGCAGAAAAAAATTAATATTTAATCAATTGATTTTTTTACGTGATATTATAAAAAAAAAATTCATTGATTTTTTTATTTTTAGTTTTATTTTTTTTATTTGTTTGTTTAATAATTAAACAAATTAAAATAAAACCAAATATTTTTTAAAAGTATTACAAAATTTTTTGGCAAGCTATTTCCGACACATGTTCTGTAAAAAGATTTGTTTGTAAACAAAGTATTCTTCCGCGCAGCCGCCCGTTTATTAATTCCCAAAATCGAGGATTTAACAACGGGCGCCTGCCCAGTGTTGCCAATTTGGTTGTTTTCTCACTAAAACTAGTGATTTCTTGTCAATTTAGTGCCAAAAATATGCATAAAACGCGGCCGCGTTAATTCGGTGCTTTTCGGCTTAATTTAGTGCTAAATTTGGTGCTTTTTAACGATAATTAAATAAAAGGGTGTAAAATTTTGCTGTTTTCATGGAATCTTGCATCCTGGTCAAAATTAAAAATTAGTTTTGAATATATATATATATATAATATTATATAATATTACATAAATGTATATATATATATATATATATAAAATACTAGATGTATATATGATTATATACCATATATCTAATATATATTATATATATTATATATTATATATATAAATATATATATATATATATATATATATATATATAAATATATATATATATTATATATATATATATATAATTTTTAAAATATATATATATATATATATATATATATATATATATATATATATATATATATATATATATATATATATATATATATATATTCGCAACATGTTTCAAACATGTAGACACCAGGATGCCAGGCTCTTGAGTCTTGGCGCAACGCATGGAACGTTTTATTCGTTTCTATATCCAGTTCTATGGTAACTGTTTGTGGAGAAGGTTTTACTTTTACAGTGATTTTGCTATATTGAATGATTGTTATTTTATATATACATTTAAATATATAAAACTTTTGGAAGCTTAAATTTTGAATATATCTTTATCTTATGAGATTAATTTTTATATCTTAAATATTATATAGTTTTTTTTAAAAAAAAATTAAATATTGTGAAAATGAGTAAAAAATATACTCAGCATTTTAGAAGCGAATGGCTAAAGGACTCAAAGTATGAAAAATGGCTTCGTAAAGTCGAAGGTGATAATAGTAAGTGTTTTTGCAATTACTGTAAATGCTCAATAAGTGCCAGAATTTGCGATATAGATCGACATGCTGACACAAATAAACTTTTAAAGGCTGAAGAGCCATTTAGCAATAGTAGGCAAACTAAATTACCATTTAAAACAGTAGGTCATCCAAATGTAAAGAAAACAGAAGGAAGTATTGCTTTGTTTATAGCACAACATTGTTCTCTTAGAGTTGTTGACCATTTAACCGAATTTTGCAAAGAACATTTTAGTAATAGCAAAGAGACAAAAGATTTAAAGGTTAAGCGTACAAAATGTACGGCCATTATTAATAATGTTTTAGGGCCACATTTTAAGGAAGAATTAAGAAAAGATATTGGAAATAGTAAATACAGTGTATTAATTGACGAATCGAATGACATTTCTGTG
>JABUQX010082324.1:0-15000 GCA_015478945.1 Trachelipus rathkii | reverse complement strand
GTTTTGTGGATGGTGTGTGCATCCAAGTTATCTGGATTCCAAGCCATGCGGGTATAGTAGAGCATGACTTGATAGATGAAGCTGCCTCTAAGGAGGCAGGTTTGAAGATTAACATTGGATATTCTGTGTCTTAATTTAGATTATTGGTATACAAATCATGTTTATCTTTGTGGCAGTCCCTGTGGAATAGAGAAAGCAGTATACTCACTAAAGTCAAGCCATTGATTCAAGATTGGTCATATACTTACAACATTGGAAGGAGAAATCAAGTAATTTTGGCTAGATTGAGGATGGGCACCACAAAGTTGACTTATGCACACTTTTTGGAAAATAGACCTCCGTCTATTTGTGTACACTGTAATGTGTGAGACTTACTTTACAGCTTTTCATGGAGTGTCCAACTTTTCGGGTTCATAGACAACATTTGATAAATACTTGATACTCTTTTCTCAATTTTGGGCATTATATATAATTTAAACGGAGCTTCGTTCGTATGTACGTATAGCTGAAATGAATGTGTGCGGTGACGTCTTACGTGACGTGGGTTTGCCGTAATAACGTATCCCGACGTAACACTGCGGTATTTAAGTATATGTGGATAGTATATAACGTATTATATATATATTATATAATATTATATAATATATATATATATATATAATAATATATATATATAATATTGTAATATTATATAGTATATATATATATACTATATATTATATATATATATATATATATATATATATTATATTATATATGATATATATATATAATTATATATACTATACTTATATATTGGACGGTCGCATTTGTGTTTGAAATCTGGCATATTATGGAATACTATATATAATGAAATAGCAACATGGCGTTTAATAATAAACTATGCTAAATGATTATTAGATTTAGTTTGAAGTATCGCTCTTTATGTAACATGTCTATAAAACGTGCGTGTATCAAATGACTTATAATGTCATTTTGTCTATTAAGATGAATTAATGTGGTGACGAAAGTACTTTTTGGCTTTTCTGCAAGTATAACAAGTTAATCGGTAGAAACAAAAACTGTATTACACTGGGATATTCCATGTGATTAACTAAACAAGGGCAGGAAATAGAACTTTTATTGTAAAGGATGCAAATCGGCATTTTTCTGCTACTGAAAAAATTTCATTTGGTTTGCTATTTTTAGTTAAGTCACTAATTCCTAAGAGAGGAAGGAAAAGAGAACATCTAGTCGGCTATTTAGCAAAATTTCAATTTCTCAAAAACTATACAAGAGATCAACGTTTTGAAATTTTTTTTGAAGCCGTACAAAAATTTCAAACTTGTTGAGGTAATATATTATATATATATATATTATATATATAATATATATATATATATATATATATATATATTATATATAGATATTATTATATATATATATATATATATATTTTAGATATAATATATATATATATATATATATATATATGGCTAACTTTACATTGCGGAACAATGGATGAGTAAAGTTTAAGGGATACTTTTAAGCAGGGATGGCATTTTGGTGATTTTTGAGTTTTTTAAAAAAAAATAAATTTGTGATATTTTTTGCTTTTTTTGATATTTTTTGAATTTAATTTGATTCGTATCGTCACGCGAAATATAATTTGCAAGTTTACAAATTATATATCGCGTGACGTCACGATCCTGAAAAAATTGAGGAAAAATAAAAAAATCAAATAATAATAAACATTGATTTTTTTAAAAAAAAATTCTCAAAAAAATCACAAAAATCACAAATTGTGCTTTTAAGGCAGAGTGAGTCAACGAGCCCCTAAAAGGAGTATTTACCCTTTTTAGGTGGCTCGAGCCGATGGGGACGGAGGGGGGGACGTTTCATACCCCGGAGGGGATGGTCGGAGGAACCCCCGCGACACCCAAACAAAGAGCGGGGGTTCCGGAGACCATCCCCGGAGGGGGGGATTAGTCCCCCCCGTAGTCCACCTAAAGGCGAGAGACCCGACGTCCTGTCATCGGGGCGGTATTGTAGGCCCAGGGTTAGAGCCACCTCCAAAAAGTGTTAAAAAGTTACAGTTTGGCAAGGAATCTTAAGTGGTTATTTAAGAATTATTAAAATTGTAAATATATTAAGAAAGCTCAGATTTGCTGTAAATATAGATAATTGTAAATATAAAAAGATAGTACTTGTAAATATAAAAGCTTCAAATTGTAAATAATAAAGACAAATTATAAAAATATATATATTTGTAAACTAGTTATATTAAATAAGAAAATAGGGAAAATTACTAATTAGACGTCTAATAGGGTTAAAGAAAGAAAAATGTACCTAGGTATGTGTAAATGTGTATGTGCATATGTGTGTGCATATGGATACGTATGTGTGTATGCAAGATATGTGTGTGTGTTCCTGTGGGTATTAATAAAAATAATTATTGGTTGTATATATAGGATTAGAGATAATTAGTTGTAAATAAGTATATATATATATATATATATATATATATATATATATATATATACCTGGGTATGTGTAAATGTGTATGTGCATATGTGTGTGTATATGGATACGTATGTGTGTATGTAAGATATGTGTGTGTGTTTTGTGGGTATTGATAGAAATAATTAGTGGTTAGGTATTTGAGGTTTAGAAAAACCTATTTGTAAATAGTAAAGTTTTAATGAAAAAAGGAAAATATTAAATTTAGGTAAATAGAGCTTAAAAAAGTATCTTAAAAATAAAGAAAATAAATTAACATGTAAAAGAATGAGAAAATAATCTTTATTATTTTTCTGGTAAACAGAGTTTTTCACGAAGAAAATGCGATCTAAGAATGTTGGAAATAAAAATGCACAAAAGTGGAAACACTACTATGACGTCACGAAAGCAATCCAATATGGCGAACGTGGAATGGAAATCAGTTCACTTGTTATTTGAGAGCTATTGAGTTAAGATCAGTCTCTAGGACTTCCGATTTGAAATTTGATTTGTTATGTTTAGTTTTAGTTCACTTGTTATTCGGAACTCATTCTGTTAGGATTAGCTCTGTGTGCTCTGCGTTCTGCTCTGCGTGATATTTATGTAATTAGTCTTGTTGTATTCACTAAAGAATTGTACATTTATATAACGCATGACTTTGCCACTTCTCGCAACCGGAAACCCTATCCACGGACAAAGTAGTTCCTCTATATCGTGATATTTTGATTAATTAGTTTTTCAAATTACCGGAAAGTTTTTAAACGATTGGTGCCGGTAAATATTTAATTATTGAAGCCGTTTGATACGGTTTTTGATTTCCTTATACTATATATATATATTGATACCGACGTATTTGGAGTGTAAATAAGAAAGGTCAATATTTTTTGTAGATGATAATATCAGTTGGATTAAATTATTATTAGATATTAGCACTGCCCATTCTATCGTCCGGACGTATTATGGAATCTTAACCTAGTTCGCCTATTTGGTCAATATATTCAGCACTGTTAGCTCTGGCCATCTTTCTCCAGATTAGGAAAATTGGTACTAACCGCATTTGTTGCGCTGCTTTATTGGAATTCTAGCTGTGGCACATCTTCACATGTAATGAAACATCCAATCAGAGCCCTTGACTATATTTCTTCGTGCGTTACAACTTAGCTTTGGGGCAATTACTTTCATCTATTACAGCGTACATCTGTGATCGATCTTAATTATTTTCATTGGAATTAACCGATGCATAAATTATGAGCATTATTATTTTGGAAATAATTAATATCAGCAATGTAATGATGCGCCTATACTTTGTATATATTATTCAGACATTACTCAAGTTTTGTGATTCAATTTTGAATTCTGGTTACCGAAAGTCTAGGAGTATAGTAACGTGCTGAATTGTGATGTGAATGGTTAGGATTTTATAGCATTTTCAATTGAAAAATAAACAAATCAGTATAGCCAAGACCCTAGATTCGTAAGAGTGAAAGAACCCTTTTACGACCTAATAAAATAAAAAGAATGCGCACTGAATAGTAGGCTTAGTTCCGAGTGTTGATGATTTTAAAGAACATATTTTAATTGTTGTGTATCGCTTTGAAAATAAAGAAGAAGAAAGAAGAATGTTGACTGGTTAATCCCTTGATCATGAAAATATGTATATTTTAATCACGCTCGCACGGATTTTTACGCTATTCGTGCATGGCTTCAAAAGGAGACACAGAGCACAATTATGGTAATATCACCGCACACTAGTGATGACATTTGAAAAACCTGCTCCGGTCCGTCGTTGACGCCATTCTGGTGGGTTTCACCGGTTGACGGCCATTCTTGAAGTCGTAGTGCTACTGTGACGCCCATATCGTCATGACATAATGACACCACTTGACTGGCGCACAGTTAATAATCAGTGATATAACAACGGAATTTGGGGAATACTATTATAATGTTTCGAGACACTCGAATAATTACAGCGACAGTTAATGAAATAAATCAGGCTTATAATAAAATAAAATAGGAAACTTAATTGAAAAATAAGAAGAATATAGTTTTGGGACTTTATAACTTAAACTTTGAAAGTAGCTTAGAGTGACTCTACATTTTGGAACTTTATATTGTTTAGGACTTTGACAATTTCAAGCCTGACCTCTTGACACCTCGATTGATTTGAACTAAAGATTTGGACTTCGATATTTTGAATCGACTTGCAATTTAAATAGTTTAGATTTGTTTTTGACCAATTTTGAACTTGAATTTATACTTAAATGCGTTGGATTAACTTAGGCTAGTTGATAACTTCGTTTACACGGGCTAACTGAATAGAAACGGTTTTTATAACCACTTCAAGTTTTAATTGATTGAGCTTCGTGTTTTGATTATATACGAGTGGTTTGGTTATAATTTTAGGATTTATTGAAGTTCTCGAGGTCCAACCTTGGGATAAAAATCTCTGAAAAATCTAAAATTCTAACTACAGGATCTACTTTACTAGAACTAGGTGCTAAAGGATAAGGATTTAAGACGCAACATTGTTTCATTTATAATTTGTAAACCTGTTGAGGATAACATAATAGATTGAGATATTAGAGGACTTTACTTTAACACCATAACCACCGAAGGATAAAGAATAAGAAAATACACACGGGTTCAGTTTATTAAGCGAGGAAACAATAAGAAATTTGGCTGTTTAGCATTTTTGATTAGATTTTGAAACACAACGCTCTGATAGTCGTTTTTGTTTTTCTGCCACTATACGATCGATAAGTGTGGATGTTCTTGGTGGTGTAGGTAGTTATATCTGCACTACAACAAGAATAAAAGTGGTACCGTGCCCAATTCGGACTGTGTTTTCGTGTTCATGCGGTTACTTTTGCCTCGTATTTCTTTTCCCGCTTTTCCCCCGTAATAGACTCTTTGGTGGGAGGGTGTGTTAGGGCCTTCATTTATATTTTTGAGCCTGTCAAGAAGGAAACATAGATTTTAAAAAGAATAGGATTTAGATATTTAATATAGTACAAAGTAGGGTAAGTTAAAATGGAAGACCAGAGAGTTTTGCCGGAGAATCGAAGTGGACAAGAAGAAACCAATTGTGAATTTTGTAATAAAAGAGGACATGTGGAAAGAGATTGCTATAGGAAAAATGGTTGTTGTTTTGCTTGTGGTGAAAAAAGCCATCAAATCAGAGAGTGTAAAGTGAGAAATAAACAAAGAAGAGACCAATCGCGAAATATAAGAAGAATAGAATGTGCATTTTGTAGAAAAGGAGGCCATATGGAATCACATTGTTTCAGAAAGTGGAAATGTTGTTTCTGGTGCGGAAAACAAGATCACAAGATAGCATTTTGTACAGTAAAAGTAAGAGAGGACAAGCGAGAAAAGATTATTAATGTGAAGCAGGAGGAAATTATTAGTGTAAAGGAACAGAGAACTGAAATATTTTGTTTATATTGCGGAGAAAGCCATCTTATGAAAGAGTGTAAAGATTTTCAGAATGGTGTATTACAATTGATTTTTAGAATACAAGAGCTTGAGGCTCGGGAAACAGGTCGAATCCTTGAGAGCGACTGCAGCGTTCTCGGGGAGAATATGAAAGAAATAAGTTGCTCGGATAAACAAGTTTATGACGTTGCAGAGGTAACACAGCCAATATCAGAAAAAATAAAAGTGAACAAAGAAACTGACACCATTCAAATAAAGAGGAAACTGACAGAGTTGAAAATAGCAAGGATTTAGATAAAAGAGTTACAACAGAAAAGAACAAAAAAGGAGCTTGGGTAAACCCAGCAGAAACATGTAGGAAAAGAGGAAAGAAAAAGAAAAGAAAGTTACATCGTAGATAGGTTGATTAAGAAATAAGTATGTTTTAAGTGAGAAGAATGAGAAATAGGAAACATTTTTGTGTATATTGTTAAATATTTACATGCAATTACTAATTAATTAGGAATATGTACATTGCTGTGGCAGTTGGAAAACAGTTGCTGTGGCGATGAAAAAATACGATTTTTGTCAAATTTTGGAAATATATGCCTTGGCAGTCAGTAACTGCATTGCCTCTGCGACAATTAAAATAATAATTATATGGAATCGCCCTGGCGATTAAAAGTATTGTCTTGAAGACTGAAAATATTTTGTTTAGCCGCTTGACCCATTTGTGTTGGAAGAAAATGTATTTTTTGACTTGCATTCTATATTCGTTTGTTTTCATTTCAGTTCCAATAGTTTGAAGATGTCATTTGTTCACATGACAGAGCGAGATAAAACGAGTATCAGCTCTTGGCCGAAAATTATAAAAATATACAACTAAGAAGAGTGACAGAAAATTTTGTTTGTTAAACCCAAGAAAAGGTATATTGATGTCATGACCATGCAGATTTATGACAGGGATTACTTTGAAGACTCAGCCTAGAAGAGGCTTCAGTATGGTCTTTTTGTGAAGGAGGTTATTGTAGGCCCATGGTAGCAGCCACTCCAAAAACGTAAAAAGTCTTGACAGTTTGGCAAAAGGAATCTTAAGGTTGGGTTATTTTTAAGAATTATTTAAAATTGTCAAATATATTAAGAAAAAGCTCAGATTTGCTGCTACAATATAGAATAATGTAAATATGAAAAGATGCAAGGTGGGGTAGTTGCACCGATTCTAGTATCTATCAATATTGATAAAACATATATAATATTTTGTAAACTAGTTATATTAAAGGAAGAAAATAGAGGAAATTACTAAATAGAAAACATATAAATAAGGAAGCAAAAATAAATATAAGGTAGGAAAACTTATATATGTTGGCTATCAAAAGTATATAATATATATATATAGTACTAATATATATATATATATATATATATTATATATAATATATATATATATATTATATATATATATATATATAATAAGTATAGTATAAAAAAAATATTTTTTTACTATATATATACTCTATATTATAAAACCTAGGTATGTGATTAAACTGTGTAGTGCATATGTGGTGATATGGATAACGTATGTTGTAGTGTATGTAACGATAGTTGTGTGTGTGTTTTGTGCCGGTAATTGATAAGAAATAATTAGTGGTTAGGTATTTGATATTTCAGACTAATCTATTTTGTAAATAGTAATTAATTAATGAAAAATGGCAAACATTTATATCAAATTCTCTGCACAGTGCTTAAAAAAGTTTCCGCAAAATTACGATCCTAAATATAAAATTTAAAAGAAATGAGGAAAAATAAAGGGATGGGAATTTTTTCTCGGTAAAACAGAGCTTTTCACGAGAAATGCGATCTAAGAACTGTTGGACTACAAAATACAGAAACAGTGGAACACACTACTATGACGTCACCACAAACAATACCAATATGTGCGAACGCGGCGAATGGGAAATTCAGTTCATTGTTCATTGAGAGCTTCATGATTTAAGACTCAGTCTCTAGGACTTTCCGCATTGAAATTTGATTTGTTATGTTTAGTTTTTTAGCTTCACTTGTTATTCGGAACTCATTCTGTTAGGATTAGCTCTGTGTGCTCTGCGTTGATATTTGGTATTAGTCCTGTTTCAGCTATTTTTTTTTTTTCATAAGTTTGTTTACATTTTATATACGATTGACTTGCCATTCTGAACCGAAACCCTTCGGGAGTGTCTCCTCTATATCTGTGATATTTTGATAATTAGTTTTCAAATTAGGAAAGTTTTAACGACGTTCGTCTGTAAAATATTTTACTTATTCGGATAGCTTTTATTAGGACTTTTTGATAATTTCTTAACAACATTTATATATTTATGCCGACGTATGTGGAGTCTAAATAAGAAAGGTAATATCTTTGTTAGATCTATATATGGTAAATGATCTTTTTAGATATTAGCACTGGCCATTTCTCCTCCTGTTTACTGGAAATTTTAATCATTGGCTATTTTGGTCAATTATTCGGATGTTAGCACTGGCCATTTTCTCAATTAGGAAAATTTGATAGCGGCCATTTTGTTGGCTGTTTATTGGAATTTAGCTGTGGCCATTTTCGCGTTTATGCGTATCAACATTATCTATATTTTTCGTTTGCTGAACTTAGCTTTGGCAATTATTTCATACATTAGGCTACCTCTGTGATCGATTTAGTTATTTATTGGAATTTAACGTACATAAATTATGAGATTATTATTCTGGAATAATATATATGGTAATGTAATATAGAGTATAACTCTGTATATTGTTCAAATTACTCAAGTTTGTGATTATTCTGAATTTTGGTTACGAAAGTTAGGGCATCTCTATAATTTGGAATTTTTAATTTTACCTCTGTTGAATCACACACTTGTATAGCAAGACTTGAACTAAATAAAAGAACCCCTTTACAGATAAATAATACAAAGCAATTTTGATTATTCTTAGTTCAAGAAGGGTGTATTATTTAAGAACATACTTTAACTTGTTTGTGTTTCGTGAAAATTAAAGAAAAGGACAAATCAAAGTTATTTAATTTGTACCTGAGTTAATCCTTGATCAATTAAATATATTATTTTATAGCGTTTTTAGGTATTTTTGATGGACTTCAACGAAAAGATATAATTAACTAGTGTTGGACATTTGAAAAACTTGCCGCGTTGCGCCATCTTTGGTTTCCACGAGTTGACGCCATTTTTGAAGTCACTGACTGACGCCATTTTGAAATAACTGACCATGCACTGGGACGTTAATTAATAGTGACTACTATTACAACGAATTTGAGGACAGTATATAATTGTTCGACGACACCGGAAATTTTAAGTGACCAGTGTAATGAAATCAACATCAGACTTATAGTTATATAACATTAGGTCTTAAAGTTTTCAAATAATGTTGTCTGACATATTTGGGACTTATAGTTTTAAACTTTGAAAGTAGTTAAGAGTGACTTTATATTTTAGACTTTTGCTTTGTTTAGGACTTGACAATTTTAAGCTGACTTGAACTCGCATCCTGATTTGAACTAAATTTTGCGGACTTCGATATTTTGAATCGACTTGCAATTTAAAGGGTGTTCCAGAATTGTTTCTGACAATTTTGAATGAATTACATATACTTAAATGGTCTGGCACTTCAACTTAGGTAGTTGATACTTCGTTTACACGGTAACTGAATAGAAAGGTTTTTATAAAAAACACCTTCAAGTTTCTAATTTATCTGAGCTTGGTTTCACCCTTGCATACTATACGCGAAGTGGTTTGGTTATATTTAGCGGCGACATTTATTGAAGTTCTCGAGGTTCAACCTTTGACAAATACAAAATCTCTGAAAATACAAAACTACAGAATCTACTTTACTAGAACTAGGTGCTAAAGGATAAGGGAATTTATCACCCCAATCATTGGCTTCCATTAGAATTGGTAAGCAAGGAAGGGGGTAATGACTGAATTGACGATATAGAGGACTTCTACTTTAAAACACCATAACCCACAAAGGATAAAGTAATAAGGAATATACCCACGGAATGTTCAAGTTTTTAACGCGAGGAAACAATAAGAAATTTGGCTGTTTAGCATTTTTGATTAGATTGAAACACAACGCTCTGATAGTCGTTTTGTTTTCTGCCACTATCACGATCGATACAGTGTGCGATACTTAACTTGGCGGTGTAGGTAGTTATATCTGCCACTACAACAGCGGGTTAACCCAGTGGTATTCCGTTAGTGACTAAACCCCTTACAAAACAAAGTAAATTCCAAATATAAGTCACTTCTATGGCGAAAGGGAAATCCCCAACAATCTATTCCCAGTACTCATATGTCTTCAAGCATTCATCTTTTTAACCGTTTTGATTTCATACTACTATAATATACTATGATAATATATAAACTATACTATAGTACTATATAATCAACATACTCAATATACACCACTACACATATATATTACTCACTTATATAATATATTATACTACATATCATATATATATTTCTGCACGACAAGCCCGCTAATGTACGCCAACTTCTGACGTCACAGCTCAACGTGACCCATTGAAGAGTCTGACTGTTATGACTATGCTACGCTCACGCGCTTCAGGTATATCATACATACGAACGAAGCTCCTTTGGAATGTAAATCTTTCCTCACACAATTTTGAGTCTTAGTTATAATGTTCTTTCTTTTCTTTGGTAATATTTGCGTGTTTCTTTTTCTTTTGTCCCTACATACGGTATATAAATTCATAAACATATCTCATTTTACAAAAATGTTTTCAAAAAACTTATTTCGAAGTTCTATTTTTACGGCATCTTCTCGTGTATTTTAGCATATATTTTAAAGAAAAAAATACTAAAAAACAACGTGTCTTTACAAATTTTTTTAAACAGCTAATTCTCTCGTTCTTCTTTAGGGATATCGCTAATCCGCATGCTCTTTGGTTCGATTTTTTATATTATCGATCCTGCATAATATGTTTTCCGATACGATCGAAATCTTGACCGAACGATTATCAAACAATCGATTGTTTCTGCCAAATTACGCTTTACGTTAGGTATATTAAAAAAAAAAAAAAATCGCAAACGAATTTTGTTTAATACATAAAATAAAATAATAAAAGTAAAAAATAAAACTATGATCATTAATATGAAAGTTTATATATATACTATAATATAATATATAATATATTATATATATATATACTTATACTATATATATATATATATACTATATATATATATATATTTACTATATATATATATACCGGTATATTATTATATATACTATATATATATATATATACTATCATATATATTATAATATATATATAATAATATATACTATATAATATAACTAATATATACTACTTATATATATATATAATATATATGGGCGTAAAATTATTGTGACCAGTGGAAAATTTTACGAGTACGTTGAAACAAAAGCTGCGTGAGTCGGTATTAGATAGACTCGTGCCGATTTCGTGAGGCGATTGAGTCACTTATATAGTATATATATATATATACTTATATATAATATATATATATATACTATATATATATATTAATATATAGTATATATATCACCGGCCCCATTAGGGGGCTCGCAGCCGACGGGAACGGATGGGGGACATTTTCCATACCCCGTAGGGGGAGGGGGGAAATAGTCCTACCCTCGTTCCCCGGAAGGCCGAGAGACCCGACTCCTGCAATCGGTGCGCGGTCTACCTTTGGGGTACCCATTAGTTTAAAAAAAATTATTTAAAAAAAAAACTAATGGGTACCCCAAGGATAGACCGCACCGATGGCAGGAGTCCGGGTCTCTCGGCCTTCCGGGAACGAAAGGGTAGGACTATTACCCCCCCTCCGCGGGGAGGGTCTCGGAACCCCCGCTCTTTGGTATACTTGACCCCTCCGCGGGGGTTCCTCCGCCCCTCCCTACGGGCGTATGGAAAACGTCCCCCCATCTGTTCCCCGTCGCCTCGAGCCCCCCCCTCAATGGCCCCGTGATATATATAATATATATATATATATATATACTATATATAGCCCGCTACTGCGGCTATCATAATATATCATATTATACCATAATATATATTAACAGTATATATCAATTATAATATATATATATATATATATATATATATATATTATATATAATAATATATATATATATATACTATATGTGCTGTCATGTGTGTGCTGTAAACTTCGCTACTTTGTGTGACTATTAACTTACGTACTTTTTTTTATTGGATAGTGACGCACAAATATTGTTTTACAAACTTTTTATTTCTAAATTTGTATTTACGGTTTTTTCTAAATTTCGATTCCTCGACATTAGCTCTGCAAAAAATCGATTATAAAAAAAATAAATATCGATTGTGACAAAGAAAAAATCGAGAAAAATCATTTCAATAGTGGAAGCATTATCCCTACACGAACGGAAAACAAAGCCGAATTGTTATGATTTTCAGAGCGTTCAAATATTTATACTTTTTATTTTATAAATATTAACTCAAAATAAACTCAAATGCATAAAAAAAAACTTCCAAATAATTTTTTAACAACCATTTTTTATTTAGCCTGTAAAAATCTCTGCCGTTATACTTATTGTACGTTGAAACTGGGTTACCCAATACTAGACAATTACCTTTTTCTTTTTCCGGCAAATACCTATTATACAAACTTATTTAAAGCATCGATAAATTTTCGTAACAATTCTGCACCACTTTTTAGATTCATTCTGAAAAATGACCTTTCAATTACCTTAGAAGCTGAATGACTACCTCATGGCAATCTCGCGCAAAAATCAGTTACTTATCGAGAACATATTGTCATTGAACAGTTTGCAAAATTTGTGGGTAGAATGTCTTGCTTGTATTTGCTTACTGTAGATCACAGTAAGTAAACTAAACACCAAGACAAATTCTAAACAGACCCTAACCATGGCCTGTCGCATCCCCTCGGCAAAAATCGATTATGGAAGGGGTATGAAATTTCCTTATGTTTACCTAAAGTTGATCCTCATTTATCAGTGGATCAAAATAATAGTGCTTTTGTCACATCTATATTGGAAACAGCTGGCAATGTATTTAAAACGACATCAAATAAGGTTTCTTCAAAAAAATGTAATTCTCTAAATGTACAATTGAATGTACAATAATGAATTAACCCAAAGATAAATAAGCTCTCACATCGACATTTTAACAACAAATTCCCAACTGCATGCAGCGCAATTCTATATAACTCCAACAACCAAACACAAGACATCATGACCATTGTCAAAACCGCTAAAACCAGATTTATAGTAAAATGAGCAAAAACTGGATAATCAAAATGACATTATATTTTCAATACAATCAAAATATATCATTATCTCAAGTGTGAGACAGGGCGAACTTCTTAAAAGTTCTAGCCCAAGTTACAGCTCTAAAATTAGGCAGGTAATTGTCCGGCCGCAGTTCACACTAAAGATCATGTAAGTAGTGTAAATTAAAACTATTAAACATTTAATTTACACAAATGCAATAATAAAATATTCTTGAAGTCTTTTTTTACAAATTGACACACACATTTTAAGTTATTTTCAATAAAAATTATCACAACAACAAAAAAGAAAAAGAAACGCAACTAAAATCACAAACCACTTTTGGCTTCCTGTTTCGCTTCATGTAGCGGCACTAAAGAAATTCAGCTCGAAAACTGTTCAGAATCTAGTCGCGAACATAATCGATATTGCTAATATTTAATATATTAATTTTTTTTTTTACCCGTTATTCAACTTTTCGACAATAATAGTGGTCAGATTCCAAAACTTTGTCTTGGTTTTGTCATTAAAACTATAAATAATATATCTTATACATAACTCGCCACCACTCATTACAAAATTTTTCTTTTATCTTTTTTTATTTTTACAAAATTGGAATTTTGGTTTATAATTATCTAGTAACGAAAAACCATATAAAAAATAAGCAACTGAATAAAGTATTATGGCAAACAGCCCAAGAGAAGGCATTCCTCAATAATCAGTGTTTTTTTCGTGATTTTTGTATCACATCATCGCTATCTAACTATTTTTTTTTATAACGATATACACATATGTATTCATTGATTATATTATCAATGAAATTTCATATTCTAGGGCACCCCTATATATACTATATAATACTATAATAATACTATAACTATAATATATAACTATATATATACTATATATATATATATACCATAGTACCTATATATATATATGATCATATATATATACTATGGTATTAAATAGTATGAACTTACTATACTATATATATATGGCGCGTACGGCAGTCGATTTCCAATTAGGGGGGGCAAACGGTATTGAGTGATACTATATATGCCCGACTAACAATACACCATATATGTACTACAACTACGATACCATACTACCAACGCACACTATAAACGCTATTCCACCCGTCACCTTATATTATATACTGACATACATAGTATAGCTCATATATACCCTACAATATACTAGCTATATATAATATACGTATACCGTATATATATAAAATTATGGGGCTCAAAATTGCATGTAATATTCAATTAATGATCTAACATTAGTATTAATGTGCTGTCTGCAGCTGAGTATCATCAACTGGTACGCCTTCCCGAGCTTGACTGGTAACAGCTTTTGTAGCTTGCCAACACTGCTTCGCACGGTACGCGAAAGTGCTCTACGCGGCAGAAAATGATCAGACAGAAATTAACCACGCACATGCTAATACATAACACAAAGCCTACGCTCTGACCTTTGAAGCCAATGATGAAACACGAAAATACATTAAACACTTTAGAAAAAAATAATATTCAATACGCTCCAGTAATAGTAATGACTACTTCATTAATCTATCGATTGCCGTGTACTTTTTTTTCCCAGTCTTTTCTACTACTAAATCCTTTAAAACGTCGTCTTCTGGCAAACAAATAAGGTTCATAATTTTATTTTCCGCAAAGATTTAGGGGGGCAAGTGCACCCCCCTGCCTACGCCCATACTTATATATAAGCAAATTACTTCACGATTAAAATAAATCACATCTTACATAATTAATTAAACTGTAT
>JABUQX010082323.1:0-15000 GCA_015478945.1 Trachelipus rathkii | reverse complement strand
TTTTTATTTTTATTTTTTTTTCTTATTTTTTATTAAAAAATCGAACAAATTGATTTCTCCATTCTGTTGGAAAGCCAAAAGAGTCCGTTAACAGAGCAAAAGGGCTTCAAATCCGTTAACAGGAGACCTCTAAACCGGTGAGTTTGACAGAGGATACCATTAGGATTTCAAGTTAGAGAGGTTTACGTCAAAAGGGTTTTTGTGTGACAAGGTAATTTCCTCCCTTTGCTTAACGGATTAATTTTGAAGTATGTTTTAGTATTGTTAGCTCTTCTCAAAAGATGGTAACAGGAATGTGGACTCCGAAAACCAGTCTTATAGAGAAGGAGGTTTGAGTGACATTGAAGAGGCCAGGAGGAGAGAAATTTAAAAAATAAAAATGGAAATTTAAAATTGGAAAAGGGGCTGCACACTAGTTACATTTCGCTTTTAAAAAACTAATAGGGTAAAACAAAGATTCAGTCTAAGCAATGAAGCCGTTGCTTCAGTCAATCTTCAATTTGAAAAAGAGAGTCGGTAAATGAGGCAGCAATAGGAGATTGCGGGAAAGGCAGAAGTACCCTTCGATGGAGAAAAGAAGAGGCGAGAAGTACCCCTTCAGTAGAGAGTCAGAGAAGCGAGAAAATGTCCAAGTACCCCTCAAAAGATTAAATCCGATTGACAGAGAGACAGTAGTGAATTCATTCTCACCGAAGCATGATAGCTCACCCCTCTTGGGAAGGTACTAAAATAGGTTTTAGTCGTGAGATTGCGAGAGTGATCTCTAACAAATTAGATTACCATTTTGGATACCCCATTCATGCCAAAAAAATCGTTAAGGCACGACGTAGAGCCTGACGGATACCCTAATAAAACAACTTATGTAATATTATATATATAATATGTATAGTTATATATATTATATATCTTATTATACTATATTTATATATATATATTATATATAATATTATATATATATTTTTAATATTATATTATTACATATTACAATATTTATCTATATATAACCCTCACCACCACTCACCATTATGTTTAAGATAGTAGAAGCGAAATTTGAGATATGAGGATTCTTTGTATGACACATCACACAACAATAATATATAACAAAAAGTAAATTTTATAGATGATAAAAAAGAATAATAAAAAATACATCTAGTAGATTAGAAAAGTGGATGAAAGACAATTTAATTGTTTTTTATTTTTATTTTATTGACTAATTAATTAGCTTTGCTTGCCTCATCATGATTTTCCTTATTATAATATTAAATTAGGCCAATTTGTGTGGAAGTTCTGAATGGCTGAGAAATAAGTACAAAACGGAAGATTGTAGGAAGCTACACTTGGATAATTTGATGGGGGCAGACATCAAAATTCACACTAAGGTCCTCCTGAGTCAGCCGACAAACCTTATGAGAGTGTTCATGGGCTCAAATAAAGGATTTGGTAGGCTATGATTTCTTTGTATACTCGCCTTGGCTCTGTCTTCGTAAGACCCTTTGAGCAAGTGGCTACATTAGCTAGTCTCAGTTGGCCCGGTAGTGGTGAATGACAGCCGAGAAGATAACAGAACGGGAAAAGCCACAGCTGCTGACGGTTAATTACCGAAGAATAATCTCTGATTTGGGTATACAATTGGCTTTATATTTAGTTGTTTGCATAAGCCTGGATTAGGAATTTATTTGCACGTTGATTGTGTTTTAATAGGTCCTGTAAACGTTTTTTCTCTAGTATATAAATCTTATTTGGGTTTTGCTCCAATTTCAAAGCCGCATCTGACAGTCGTATGAGAGGCGATGAAAGCAATGGAGATCGGAAAAAGGGCGATGAGTACCCTCCGGGAGAAAAAATGGGAAACGTAAGTTGCGGGTACAGTACCACTTATTATTTTTGCATAGTAGGAAATTGCCAGAAAGATATAACGACAGAAGAGGCAACCACAGCGTCCATTGAACCTGTCTTAGTGGATTAAGAATTCGATTTTGGCATAATATTTTAGTTAGGGGATAACTTCTATTTTGGCATGTTCTTTAGTTAGATTAAAGAATATAGTTCTATAAATTGATTGATTTGATGTAATGATTAGGAGGAAAACCTTACATTTCCTCCCAAGGAAACTGCAGTGGGAATTAAGATGTCAAAAGATGCTCCTACATTGGTGCCGAAAGAAGGAAGTGTGCAAAGCAGTCTTAAGTTTAAGTTGATAATAGGTGAGAAATAGTTGCTCAAATATTTTTCGCAAAGGTAATTTCTTATATTCGTCATAAAGTGCAGTCTATTGTAAAGGTAGGGATGAGTTCGAGAATAAAATTAAGGGTTTATAAATGACCTTCTCATCAGTTTATTGCTGTATTTTGCTGTATTTTTTAGTAATCTGTTGTAGTTTTCAACCAATGATTAGTTCTTTCTAACTATTAGCCACGCATTTTGATCAAAAGTTTCTAAAAGGTTTGGAGCAGTAATACTCGCAACATAATTGGTTCGAGTCGCAGAGCTAAGATTTAGCAGTAGAAAGGGTGTAAAGATGGAAGAAGCATTTCGGAGACAAGAAACAAGATCAGAATCAAAGCGATAGGAAAGTTAATCGTATTGGGTTGGTAAATAGTTCAGTAGATAACTTAGCATATAGTTTTGTTCATGTAGTTTTGTTCATATTTTTGTTTTAAGCATGTTTTAACGATGTATCTTTAGATTAGAAATTACGTTGGGAAACTCTAAAAAAAAAAAAAACTTCTTTCCTTGTTGGTGATGAGTCGTACGTAAAGAGGCAGTGGCCCCTAGTATCTAAATCTCATTGAGTCAACGCAGCGAACATTCTACCAAAGGTAGAAAGTTCCAGAAAATGATGTCAGAAGTAAAGACAACCAACATTATAAGTAAAGCCGAAAGTTCTTTCCCTTGTTGATCATAAGCAGTACGTAAGAGACAGTTGTAGTCTCTAGTATTTTCAGTCTTATCTCTCAACGCAGTGGACAGTTTTACCGAGATGTGAAAGTCCCGAAAAATAGATGGAAAAAATTAAAGCTTCATATATGTATATCATATGTTTTAAAGTATAGTTTTATATATATTTTTTTTTTGAAAATTATCGCTTCATATTCAACTTGCTTGCTAATTTTAAATATATTTTAGTTGTTCGATAGCTTATGAATTTCTTGCGATTAATTTTTTTTACTATGCTATGTAGGTTTTAGTGATATAACGCAGTGCTTTTGCTTGAGATTTTGAGAAGCATTGAGGCAGAAAGATGACTAAAAAATGATCTTAAAGGATAAAGGGAAGCGTAAGCGGGACCTATAGCGAAGATCCCCAGTCTCCCCTCCGTTTGTCAATTGGTTTGAGTTGGAAAAAAGGAGAACGTTTTAAGATATGAAAAGTGCGCTTTTGCGTAGATATAAAAGCCTAGTTAGCATACGTTTTGATACTTTTACGAATATTTTTAGTTTATATTAAACTCTTTTAAGTTTTTCATTATTTTTTAATATTTTTTTTTGAAAATAAAAATATGAAGCCTATTAAAATGGAGTTGAATATTTTATGAACATGTTTAGTTTCTTTAGAATATTATTGTTCATTTTTCCAATTACGCCCCAACAGATTTTATTGCGTTGACAATTTATTATTTTTATCTATGGCTAGCAAGTTTTACGAGGGGGCCTAACTTTTTAAAAAAAATTAAAAAATTAATTTAAAACAAGAAATAAGAATTCTTTTGGTAAATAAAAATAATAACAACAGCAAGAGAATGCCGATACTATCAATTTTGCATTCATTATTTTTTTATACAATCGACTATGCATTTTACCAATCTTACAGTTAGAATACTATAATCTACTTTAAGGAGAATGCCATAACTAATTAGCTTTAATATCATAGCCTTTGATCACTTAACCTTAAAGGATGTCTGAAGTATTAGTAAGTTGGTACTGACGAGTAGATAGAGTTAATATTTTTTCAAATAACTTCCTCACAGCTTTATACTAACGCTTTTAGAAGTTTATAGTTTTAACAAAGTCTTTGTGTAATTTGGACTAGACAACACACCACAGTTATCCTTTAATTAAAATACATAATTTACAAAAAAGCTTTTCAACCACTGAGACTTTAGAATTCAAACTTCTTTAAAAAACGACAGTTTCTAATATGTTAAACTTTCACTCACGAATGTTTATTTAACTCTGGATAAGGTTGTAATATAAACTTTTCAAATGTAAATGTGACAATAACTACCAAGAGGTAAGGTCTAAGAGAATAAGAAAAAGAGCTGACCATTCTGATAAATCCTTCCGACCCTCTGAACAACATTTCAGGTTATCTAAATAATTTACATATTTTTTTTAATATTAAAAAAAAACTTTTGCACTCCATTAATATGCTTTAAACTTTCGCTTTTGAGAGGCGTTGTAAATTTTTAAGTAAAAATTATTGATTTATGTATTAAAAGATTTTATTATTAATCTGAAAAAGTTGAATTGAACAACTTAAAAGTTGAGTATTATAATAATTATACTAGAAAAATCGAAAAATGAACTTTATATAATTTAAAGAGAAGGCCCAATTTTGGACATTTGGAGGTTTTCGATATGGGAGTCATTTTCTTATTTTTATTTTTGAAAAAAGTTTGCATCTCAGGGGTATTGCACTAAACTCCCTGAATAGACCACATGACTACAGGAACAACAGAACTAACACCAGAAAACAAACTTTTAGAGGCAAATACTCTAACAATTTGGTTTTATAGTGGTCCAACAATTAGGCTCGATAATTCGAATTTTCATATATCCATGTATAAGGGGTGTACAAATGAGCACTGAACTTAACATAAATAGTTGCACCTACCAATTCAAAAACAACTGATTTTAAATTTTTTAAAATGCAATTATTAGATATGTTAATTAAAAAATAGAACCCAAAATTTACCGTAAGCGTCTATAATGATATAGAAGTAGGCATAAAATTAAAAATTCGATATTACTTCTATAGCAGTTAAAGTAAATAAAATTATTTGAATAAAATATATATATATTATATATATATATATTAATATTATATATATATATTTAAATTATATATATATAAATATATTAGTATAATAATAACAAATTTATATATGATATATATATATATTATATATATATTATAATTATTATATATTAATAATATATATTAATATATAACTATTATAAATAATGTTTTCTCCAGTTCAAGCAGGGCAGCTTAACAATTTTATAGCTATTCAATAAATAGATATGAATATAATACGTATATATATATATATATAAATTATGATATATACTATATATTATTCTAAATAAACATGTAAGTATATAATATACAATATATAGTATATATATATATTAAAATATATATATTATATATATACTGATTACTTACTCACGACTGATTATTATATATAGTATATATGTTATATATATATAAATATATAATAATAATTACTATATATATACTATATTAATTATATATATATATATCTATTCTATAAAATAATTAACTCTTTATTTAATATATTTTATATACATTATAATATATACATAATATAAAAATATAATATAAATCATAATACATATATATATATATATAACTACCTATATACTATATGCATATACCTCCTACTATTATATATTAAGTATACCTTCTTTGACAACGCTTTTATCCCTAATAGCAGTAAACGGGGGACCACTAACGGAAAATCTGAACCTCTAAGCCGGCAATATCCCAAACCAGCGCGCACCATATTACACCGTTAGGTAGTCGCAGTTAGCAGTTTAAATTCTCTGCCCCTATGTAGATAAAACTCCAAACGCTACCGCGGAGGATTTCTATCATGTATTATCTCCTCACTTATATTATATATTATATATATTATTATTATATATTTCATATTATTTATATATTCAGATATATATAACTATATATATATTCACTTTACTATCCATATATATATATAAGTAATATATAAACATATAATAATTAGGAACACTAAACTCGATAAAACATTTTATGTTATAATTAAATGATTAATTTTAAATAAATATAAATAATGTCTTTTAAAACAATAGGATGTCAAATACTCATATGCAATTGGAAATTCTACAAGTAGACAGATTGCAAATATGATATTAAAAAAGTATAATTCTTGGGTTAAGGCAAAATTATCAACTTTTACTGTTGATAAAATAATGCATAATTGCTCAAACAAAGTTTTCTGTTGCACCACGCATCATACCAACCCTTAACCTGTCATATCCTTCCATTTAGTAACTTATGAAGCCAAGTCTTTGATCCTTCGCAGTAAGTTACCTAAAGAGAGAAGCTCTCTACTTACTGGTTGTTGCACAGGCTGGGTGAGTTAGTATCATTCAAACCTTATTTCGCTACGGGAAAAAAAGGTTCTTTTTCATCCTTACACTTGGAGACAACAAATCTTTTAGTTCCTCACACTCAGTTTCCTACTTGTCCTGTCTCCAAATTTCTACCAAAGTTCTAGCTCTTCTTTCTCTATGTCTTCTAAGTGGTAAAAAACTAAAATGAAGCTGTCTTTCCGTTTATACTCATCGAAGTTGTTTAATGAGTAGCCACTGTGGAAAGATGTAGACTTTGTTATGCATCAAGAGGGGTTATTTTCAGTAGAAAACCCCGTATACAAGAAATGAGTACGTATAGAATCCAGATACGAAATTTATTAAAGATCTTCTCCAGAATCCGTGGAAAATTTGTTGCTGGAAATGTTTGCTGCTGTGCTGCTGCTACCAACGATCCGTGGTATATCCGTGGTATATTCATATCAAGGCCCAGTTGCTCCTATGATTAGCTTCTTTTAACACTTCATCGGTGATTTTATTTCTTCATCTTCCGATGGCTCCTAATTCCTAACCATTTCCACAATGTGTTGAATGTTGTACAAGTTTGACAGATATTCCATGTCTATTGAATTGGAGTGCATTTACACTTTCCACTTAACATCCAGATACTTCGGAATCAATATCATTAGACATGAGAATGACGACTTACATGCCGAGCTGAACCAGCACACACTGAAAAGTCGCTCTTTCCATTATCATCCTATATCTCCTTCAATGCGTAAAGTCAGGCTTGCATTCATTCGTACACACGCTCCCTTAAACACTCTGACCCTGCATTGACCTATATATAGATAATATATATATATAATATACTATAATATATATATAATATATATAGTATATTATATAGTATACAATAATATATATATAACCTTTATATATAATAATTATATGATATATAATATAAATAACTATAATATAAAATATATATATATAGTATTCTAATATAATTATATATATAATATAATAAATATAATTACATAATAAATAATAGATAGAATTAAATTAATTTATAATAAAATATATTAATAATAATATTATATAATTATAATATATCAATATTAATTATATACTATTATATATATATATAATATTAATATATTTATATAATACTATAATATATAATATATCTATAAAAATATATAGCTATATCTATAACATATAGCTATAACGATATAATGGGTCAGCTCGAAAACCACAATACCATATCTACAAAAAACACAACACGATACCGGGAAAAGAATACACTTTAAATGCTAGTAAAATGAGTTTAAGAAAAAAAATATCATATCTAAAAACCACAATAGCTGCAAGGAAAAGCAATAAATTTGATAAACAGGTCATCTTGGTAGAAAATGTTAAAAAAAAAATTTATGTAATAAGTTATAGTAATATTTTAGAAAAAGCCTAATTAAAGACCTTTATTATCACGATACTCTGTTAAATATAAATCTGAACTATTCCTAGTATCAGTTTAATTTTTGTATAATAACATACCCCCAGGTATACCGCACCACACCTGGCAGGAGTCGGACTACAACATCCTCTCAGGACCTTCCGGACACTACGGGTCAATAAGGACTACTCTCCCCTGTTCCCCATCGGCTCACCCCACATTGCCGTTGATACCTTTACAAAATAATATATATATATATATCATTATAATATATATACTATTAATACATATATATAACTATATTATATATTATTAAATATATATATATATATAATAAATATATAATATACTATGTCCCCGCCGGCTCGAGCTCCTAATAAAAATAGCCAATTATTTTTATATTTTATTACATTTCCTAACTAAAATTATACAAGGATTCCAAAAAATGTTTCCTTCCGTTAACTTATTTGTAGTTTTTTAATTTGATTTTTTTAACATTTTCCCACTAAAATTACCAGGATGCCAAACAATGTTTCCCTTTCATTTAGAGTTGGAAGATTAGCATGTCTGTCTAGAGCTGGCCTATATATATATATAATATAAATATATATATATATATATAATATATAATATATGAATATATATATTAATATATATATAATATATTATTATTATATATATAATACTACTACATTCTTTCTATATAATATTAATATATATATAATATAGTATAGAATATACCTATAATATATATATCAGCCTAATACTACATAATAAAATCATATATATTCATACTAATATATATATTATAAAAAATAATTATATTTTTTCATTTTTATTATTATTTTATATTAAAATATATGATATTATGCAAAATAGGACCTGAATAAGAAGTCTCGATCTAGTAACAATTAAGATACTACAATTTAACTAAATACGGTTTAAAGAAGTAAGAAAAATGGAACAATACTACTCTTCCTTTATACTATTTTATTATAGATATTGTTCCCTAGTACGTATGGGGCAAATGGAAAAACCCCATAGTAGCTACTCCAAACTCTCTGGCATCGCAAAAATAAACACTGCAGCCCCCGTTGGACACGCCCATATACTGTAGCTACCTATACAAATATATTATATATATATATATAGTATAATTATATATATAATATATACTTTATATATATATATATATAAGAGTAATAATATATATATATACTAATATATAATATATATATAATATATAATATAGAATATATTATACGATAATATAAAATAATATATACTATATATTTATAATTACTGTAACAATATATATATAGAATAGAAATTATTGAACATCTAACATAAATAAATGAATGTACTTGTAAAGGTGGCCAGCCAATAATGAGGTATCCTATTATACAAAGTACAATTTTTACTGATTTATCATCCCATTAACTATTTGAAAAGAAATATTTCATTGTTTCTCTCATCATTGTATTTAATTTCTGAAAAAATCTATTGGAAGGATTCGAAATCCGATTCGGTTACGAATCCGGGACGGATTCGGATTCGATTCAAGCTTTTACATGATATACGATTCGGATTCGTAATTCGAGACTTCACACACACGGATTCGGAGATTCGGCATTCGAAATCCCAAAGTGTAGGTATTCGGATATCGGTATTCGTAACTCGATACACTTTCCAACACACCCCAACGGCGGGGTACTAGACAAATTCTCAGCTATCATATATGCAGGCTAAATTTGCACATAACCAATCCAATAATAATACTAGTCGAATATGTCACTGACAACTCCCATCGCTGCTGCACGATAAACAAGCCATCCTTGTAGAATGACGCCCCTTGATTGCACTACTCGGCATTCGAATTCTAGCAATCCCCGAATATGTAATGGTACGCTCGGAATTGTCCCTCCACTTTCTGACTTGAACTTCGTACTACACATATAAGCTACGAGGTCACTACGTAAACCGTAAATTAGCAATCGACTCTAGCACGCTGATTAGCTCTTCATCGCAATGATTTTCACATAAAAGTACCTTAACGAAAAATAAAAACATCATCTTATGATAACTGCACGACGGTTCGTGGTCAAAATTATTTCAAGAAGGGCAGCGACAGAATAATTTATAGGTTGATGACATTAAATAAGTTTGAGCTCCGCTGCTGCAAGCGAACTAACACCAGCACTCGCTACTCACGAAGACACATCTTTCCCCTTCAGTCATAGCTAGAAATATTGATTGCCCTAACCAGGTTATTTAATAATATATTAACACCCTCCTCAACCTAAGTACTGAATCACCTTAGAACGCAGAACTACCTGGTTTCCAGTACATTGGTCGGTACCGTACAATCGAGTCTGAAGAAAGCATAAAGGTCTGTAGCGCATGTCATAGTAAGAAAAACGATCTCGGATTTTAATTTTGAAGCAGCTAATCTTCTTGATCCTTCAAAGGTAGGTTGGTAGATAAAGAAGACATAAGAGAAGAAGAAATATCTTGAAAATTTTAAATATCACTATAGCTTTCACAACTCATACTTTTATCATTCATATTATCATTACAATCATTTCTAATATCATAACTATTAATATTCAATAATATAAAAACACTCTTTCTTCGACTCGACATTATATATACGGCACCAAAACTGCGAGACTACCGAGACTTGCACATACCGGAGATCTATTACGGTCCAGCCGCACACCTCACAAAGGCAGAGCATCCGCTACGCCGACACCTATTTCCTCGTAGGTCCCGGATACATGAATACAATCGCCTACGCGGACCCACAATCTACCCAAAACTCATGAGAGTCCGAGCGTGACAGACCCCACCTCTCTCGAAATGTAACTTGTACCACACATATACATTAGACGCGATACAACATCTCATCCTCATCGACAATATACTACTGACTAACATAGACCCATTATACAACTAACATCATAACTAATAAAAATACACAATATACGACGAAGCATACCTCAAACTGCCGTCAGACCTTAATAATCTATACATATCTCAATAAACATACTGAATATATCTATTCAACCATAATTTATAATGTCTAATTAAACTACTAATGAAATACTTATAAAACTAACTACCTAGTACATACTCTTAATATCGTTATAAGTTTACCACTAACTTTACTTTATATCTTACTTATTAAAGATAAAATATAAAACTTACAATATATATATATATAATTATATAAAATTAGTTATGTATAAATATAATATCACTAAATATTATTATCATATAACAATACCTATATACCAGTACGTATTAGTATGAAATTTAATATACTCACATATGACGTTCTATATAGCTCAAATAAGCGCAATTGAGATAAAGAGATCTTTCAAGGATAATCATATATAAATATTTTTATTGAAATCAATTAACTTATATCCACATTAAATTATTATAACACATCTACTACTGCAGCTCTCTACTGGCAATGATCAGCTTCAACTATTCTCTCCTGGCTAATATTGTGTGCTTTTTGATTGACTCAGATAGATTTTAACTATTAAATTTGTTGAGACTAAACTGGCTCCATCTCGGCTACTTCATAGTCCGATGAAATTTTTCTTCGGAAACTTTTCCCTAGCACTTTGTTACGAAGAGAAAGTCGATTCTTTTAGGTAAACATTTGTGATATCGTCCAGAAGAACTTCAAACCTTATACCGATTCATACTTTCTTAGAAATTTTTTTATATAAATGATCTCTATTGACGTTATACTGTTTCAGGTTTGAATGGTATTATGCATACTTAGCTGAGATAGTCATTAATTGTCCAATGGATTATTCATTTTAGTCGACTGTTTTGTGACATATATATAGAATATTGTCTGAATTTATCATCAGACATTACACAACATCACAATATAACGTCGTCCTCCAGACGGATTTAGCTTGATTGAAAGATCTAATTAATGATTTTGTCGCACATTACCCAAAAAATATACACAAAAGAAAAAACACTATCTCCTCAGACCCTATAATCTATCCACTACTTATCAATTGTATAACCGACTCCAAAACACCAGCCAATCACTGGCCAGCCCAAAACTTACAACCAACTTAAAGAGATAACTACACTATCCACTGCACACCTAAAAACTACTCGAGCATTTTACATAATAATACAAAAGACAGTACAAAATAGAACTCATATATTCAAATGTCTGAATATACTCAGCTTATTTGAATAGTCACCCTCTATATTTTACTAAAGTACCCATGCATACACATAAATTCATTTTGGCAACAACACAGCATGAATTTCTTAACCTAATATAAAAACCTATAATCAATCTTCTTTCGATTACATTTTTAATTGTAATAGTTACCTAAATATCGCTACTGTGCGGCCTTATTATACTTTTTTCATTCCCAATCATACTAAATACTTATTAAACACAATAGGCTCATGTTTATCATTCTGTGTTCCTCCTCTCATAATCAACCCCAACACCTCAATTCAGCCAATCCATCTTATGATATTTAACTAGAACACCACTAATACATATAAATTTTACTATTTTCACACACAGCTTCAATATGCGATAACAATAAACGTGCACGACGCTGATATCCCATGATATCAAAACAATAATACCAAAGCACATACATTTTACAACCTTTCATCGACTTATACAAATACTATATCAATGAGACATATAAAATTTACAATAACGATAACTTTCAAAAAAATCAAAATACATCTTATTTCCTAGATCTATCAAATCATATATGAACATACTGACAAAAAAGAGTCATCGATGAGTACCTTATTTTTTAACATATAATATAATACATAACATCACACCCTTCTACCACAGACTGCTGCCTCATCCATGCACATTTCTTCACCAAATTTACAATACTCATTAAAATTAATTATACTTTTCCCGAAGACATTTAAAAATGACACACACTATAATTATCCCTATTAAATAACCGTAAAAAATCACTTAAGTCCCCTTACAAATAGCAACTTAACCGTTAACGAATCCATACAACAAATCTTTAAAAAAAGCTGAAAAAATCACACAATATTAGACATGGCAGAGAGAGTACTACACAATACATGAACACTTTCTAAAATAATTACCGTTCGCCCCAATTATTGTTTCACAAAAAAATCAATTATCCATTGTCCATTTCCCCATACACCTTATTACAATAATATCCACTATAGTCTAAATCTTAACACATACTAAAAAAAACACCGTTTAGAAAACCCTACTAAACTAATCCCAAAATACACAACAGCATTTACAAATTAAACCTTAGGAAAACCTTTAAACATCTTATATAACGGATAATAACACCAACAACATAAACGATAAAATCAACACACATTAAACTTATCTAAAGAAGGCAACGATAAAACACCATATCTATTATAGTCATCCTAACATCTGAACCAAAAACATAACCTCTATAATAAATCTCTGAACTTACCCAAGAACTTAACGCCTACTATCATTCAATACCCAATTCCATATACACCAAATAAGACAACACTCAAAGAACATCCTTATATCAATAAACTAACACACATCAATAAATTTACAATCTACAAATAGATGATATCGAAAGTCGCTGGCACACGAGACATATTCACGCAAATCTTACCAAAAGAACTCAGAGCTACTCTTCTCAACAAAATGCCTAGAACAAATCAGTTTACACCAGAGAATAATATTCATCACTTATTGAATTACGCCAAGAATCGACCAATATTACCAACACAACTTTAGAATAGTCTCCATCGAAAATCAACAGCTCAAAGACATTCACAGAACGAACATCACTCCTAGCTCAATTCACCAGTCCCTTACTCAGAGAGATGCAGCGATCTAAGCCCAATTGATTGAATAGCTTGCGATATATAATTTATAAAATGGATAGTGAATTGCGTTATCTAATCATAAATAGCAACCAATATTAGACTATATCATAGATACTAAATCGCTTTGAAGATATTATTACCTCCAGCTAACGCTTTCATTCTATTTAATCTAACACTAAACTAAGGCACTAACCGAGAAACCGCTATGTAGTTTCAAGCACATGACAATAGCATATATTATAAGTAGTAGTACTACCCAACTATGCACGTATACATACTAATCATATCAAAATAGCAACTATAATATATATAACTGATAATATATTATAAACATATATGACATAGATTGTACTTAGCTAATATAACGCTTATATTATAATAGCTAGTAATATTACCTACTTCATATTTATATTATCACAGTCTATAATGAATCAATTCTCCAACTTAGCTAAATTATAGTAAACCACTCATGTATCGTAATAGCTAGTATAATCGGGATATTATAAATAGTACTATACTTATAGTACTAACTATATAAATATACATACTATATATATAATTATAAGCAATTCATAATTATCGTAATAATGTTATTTTATATATAAGTATATATATGTAATAGGTTTTGACGAAAAATTATAACACTACTAGTATTATCATTATAATTATAATTTAGAGTGAATTCTACGCACTAGCTAATAATCAGACTAGCCTACCTACTAGTTACTATCAAAAGTTAACCTAAAGTTACTATATTATCAAAAGATAATAAGTACACTAACAATAATAAATATCGTCTAGCAAGATTAACGATATATTATATAAGTCACATGAAAAAGATAATAACAATAAAACTCTGATCTATATATATGATATAACGCACTAACACTGAGCTATTATAATCAAAAGATATTACCATATAATATATAATAATTAGTGCTATTGCTGTACCGGACAGAAATACCAATCTATTAATATTGAATATTATACCTAGATAATAAGATAAACATACATATATACATATATATACTTACGTAGAATAAAATATATAATACTATAATACTATAATTATAATATAATATTACTTAAAATATACTTAAATATTATTATAAGATATAATACTTAAAATATAGAATATATCTTACGTATATAATATAATAGATACTAATATTTACATTATTTTCTTTGATAGGTATTATATAGCAATAATAAAAGAAATAAAACTAATATATATTATATATATAATATCAAATATTATTATATGTAATATATATAATACATAATAAATAATACTAATATAATAATATATATACTAGATATAAGCTTATATGTTATATAGTAGCA
>JABUQX010082322.1:47500-50000 GCA_015478945.1 Trachelipus rathkii | reverse complement strand
GGAATGGCTGGTCCAAGTTTGCCTGGAAATGTAAAAAAAAAAAAAAAAAAATTATATCTCAAAAACTACATAGCTACAGCGAAAAGGAATACATTTTGGAATCCTCGTAAAATTTCACATAAAGAAAAATGTTAAATAATAATAATAAATAAAAAAATTATGTTAATAATTATAGTTGTAATATATTAGAAGGCCTTATTTAGAGACCTTTATTGGTTTCTCGATAAAATAAATAGGACCTTCTATTAAATTTTGCTTTTATTTTTTTACTAGGGGCTCGAGCCGACGGGAACATAGGGGGCCGGACGTTTTTCATACCCCGATAGGGGAGGGGGGGAGGAAACCCCCGCAGACACCCAAATACAAAAAGAGCGGGGGTTCCGGAGACCCTCCCCAGAGGGGGGAATTAGTCCTACCCCCCGTAGTTCCCCGGAAGGCGAGAGACCCCGACGTCTGCCATCGGCTGCGGTATAACCCTTGGGAGTATTCTTTAGTAAAAAGAAAAAAAAAGCAAAATTTAATTGAAAGTCTATTTATTTTAACGAGAACCAATAAAAGGTCTCTAAATAGGCCTTCTTATACCATATTACTATAATTATTAACAATAATGTTTTTTATTATATAATTATTTTTACCATTTTCTATCGAAAATTTTACCAGGATTCCAAAAATAATTCCTTTCGCTGTAGCTATGTCAATTTATGATATAATTTTTTTTTTTGGTTTGTTTTTTTTTTTTTACATTTCCAGGGCAAACATTCGACCAGCATTCCAGCAATGTTATTCCGTTTACTGTAGCAAATTATAGTTTTAAGATACTATGACGGATAATCGAAAAAGCTGGACCTATATATATATATATATAGGTATATATATATATATATATATATTATAATATATAATATATATATATATATATATATATATATATATTATATATAATATTATATATTTTTTAGAGAATTTTATATTTACTTAAAGATATTTATATATAGATATATTATATAATATATATATATATATATATATATTATATAATTATATTATATATACACATACATACATACAACATACATACATACATACATACATACATACATACATACATACAACATACATACATACATACATACATACATACATTACATACATACATACATACTACATACATACATACATACATACATACATACATACAAATTGCTTTAATTACATACATACATACGTAGATTTATACCTAAACAAACATTACATTGCATATATACATACTACATACATACATACATACATACATACATACATACATACATACATACATACATACATAACATACATACATACATACATACATTACATACATACATACATACACTACCATACATACATACATTACATACATACATACATACCCTACATACATACATACATTACCCATTAGCATACATAATACATACATACAATACATAGCAACAAACCATACCTACACTACATAGCATACATACATCACAAATACATACATACATACATACATACATTACTACATACATACATACATACATGACATAATATATTACATATAAGATATATATATATAATATAAATATTATATATAATATATAATATAATACTATTAATATATATATATATATATATATATATACTATATATATATATATATATATATATTATATATATATATATATATATATATATATATATATATATAAAGCACTTGTCCTTAAAAGGAAGATTACATAAAGGAGACATGATTATCGAAAAATCGCAGGAACTTGCTCTCCGTGCAGCCCTGCAGAGTCACGTGTTAGCTAAAACTCCAATAGAATGATCGCGAGAGTTACCACAAGCTGCTTTTTTTTATGTTAATTTTTGTTATTTTTTTTTATTTTTTTTTTAAGGGGCACGCTCCGACGGAGGGACAGAGGGGGGGACGAAGCCCCTCGTCCCCGCTGAGCCGAGAGCACCCTGACTCTTTCCAATCTTTGCATTTATCTTGGGTTATTGCCTTCACTTAAAAAAAAAAAAAGTTCATTGGCAACCTTAACGCACTATTGCCTTGAAATAATCGAAAGAAAATCGGTTACATTGTTCGTTCAATATATATCGGTTAACTTCCTTTTAAAGGACAAGTTCCCTTAAATCTTGGCGAAATAATAATTATGAACCTTTTATGTTTGCCAGACGACGTTTCTAAGGGTTTAGTAGTAGAAAAACTGAAAAAAAAATACATCAATCGATAGATTATGAAGTAGTAATTACTAATTACTGGCGTATTATATTTTTTTCTTAAATTTTAAGTGTGTTTTCGTTTTTCATATTTGCGCCCTTAAATCAACTAGCTTTGCTCTTTATACAGCTGGATTTCCTGAACATTATTCTCCGCTAGACTTTCATGTTATATAGATAGCATTTGGCGGCTATGCCAAGCTGTAAACCCCCACTCTTTGGGTGTCGCGGGGGGTTCCTCCGCCCCTCCCCTACG
>JABUQX010082322.1:35000-40000 GCA_015478945.1 Trachelipus rathkii | reverse complement strand
TTCAAACTTCATTTCAATTTAGGAAGATGGTTAAAATCCACGAGCTAGATCTGGCTGTATGGAGGATTGTGAAGTACTTGAATGTTTTTTATTCGCTAGAAATTCTATAAATTGAGAAGCAGTGTGAGATGGTGCAGTTTCTGGTGCTACAGCACCCAATCGTCTGCTTAGTCTTTCTGATTCGCTAACTCGTTTTCGAATCGTTCCAATACATCTTTGTAAAAGACGTGATTATAACTGTCTGTCCTGAAGGTACAAATTCATTGCGCACAGTAGTAGGGGAGTCATTCCGGTAAACGTAGCTCCGCCCCCTTTTTGACCTTGACTCACCGTAGCTCCGCCCCCTTTTGAACTTTGACGACCGCTGCTTTTTTGAGCTCGAATATTTACCTGACCTTGACCTTTGTGGGCCTTTACATCACTAACCTCATGGTTGCTTTTTTTTTTTTTTTTTATTTTATTTATTATTTATTTATTTTTTTTTTTTTTTTTTTTTTTTTTTTTTTTTTTTTTTTTTTTTTTTTTTTTTTTTTTTTTTTTTTTTTTTTTTTTTTTTTTTTTTTTTTTTTTTTTTTTTTTTTTTTTTTTTTTTTTTTTTTTTTTTAATGGCAACAACCTTGTTGTTTTTTCGTTGCGTTTCCACCATTTTGTTTTATATTGCGTTTTGTTAATCTTCGTCATAATTTTCAATCGTCGCCTTCGTCGGGATGAATCGCAAATTCATCGTCCACGCCATCGTCAATGGAAGAGTCGCGTCAAACGTTTTAACAAATTCCGCTTAGTTCTGTCGTATTCTTAGCTAATACTACGCGCTTTTATAACGCCCTAAAATTAGCAAAGCCAATAAGCTAAGTGTACTTCATACGTTTTATACGTATGTAAATTATTATTATTTTTAGACTTGAAAACAACGAGAGTTCAAAGGCAATATTATATTTTACGAAAAACACTTCTTTTTTTTATTAAAAACTGTATACCAAATATTTTATTGATCTCCGAGAACCGCACTATATTTTCAAATTCAGCCACCTAGCTACACTAACACACACACAACACACACAACACACAACACACACACACACTACACACACACCACACACACCTCGCGCCCACGGTTCATGCCCCACGGATTTTCCACCGTCCCTTTTTATCTGTCCTTAAACTTCCTTACCACCTCAAACCTTATCGTCTTCACCGATTCGAGTTCTTTCCGTTCATAAATCAAAATTAACCACCGAAAGGATACGAATACCCACCACTCGGGCAAATTTATGACCTTTAGTCCACACATCTAAACGTGAGATCTGGTAATGAGATATTTTGAAATCAGGTCAATTTAACCGTGCCGTGGAAGCCTAATAATAATAATAATAATATAATAATACATAATAATAATAATCAATAATAATAATAATTAATAATAAATAATAATAATAATAATAAAATAATAATAATAATAATAATAATAATAATAATAATAATTTATATATATATATATATATATATATATATTATATATATATATATATATATATATATATATTATATATATAAAGTAATATATATATATATATATATAAGAAGAAGACAAGAAGGAGACGAGGAACGAGAGAAGAAATGTAGTATATATATATACTATTATATATATATATATATATATATATATATATATATACTATATTATATATATATAATATATAATATATATATATAATATACTATATATATATATATATATATATATATAACTATATATAATAATACGTATATAATATATAACCTTGTTTGACCATGATATTTCGACATTGACCGCCGAGGTACCCTATACCACAGCCTACACCTAGTCTAAACGCAACTAACCGACCTACCTAACCTAACCGAACCTAACCTAAAACCTAACCTAACCTAACCTAATCTAAACCAACCTACTAAACCACTAGCGCTAACACCTACAACCATAGCCTACACCTATCCCTACTCCTGCACCTAGCCTCCACCCGCCTTGAGCCCATCCAGGTAACTGATGCCTAGCCTTGGTAGGATCTGTGCTAACATGAGTCCATGTAGGAACCTGACCTTTTATGGATCATATCCTAACTTATTATCACAACCGTCCGTGCAACACACACAACACACACAACACACACACACACACACACACACACACAACCACACACACCACACACACACACCACACACACAACATTATACCTTATTACACACATACACACTTATACTTATATATACACACACCACCACACACGCACACACACCATTCACTATGACATTATAACACACATTCACTATGACACTATACACACATTCACTATGACACTTACATTTACCCATAGACACTTAATTACACTTATACACAAGCAGTCACAAAACACACACAATACAACACCCGCAAACCCCTGACCTTTTAACATGACACTTACACTCACCATAGACACTTACTCTTACATTTACACTTATACACATGTAGAAACACACGACAACCCTTTCGTCTTCCATGGTCAATTTTAGTCCCATCCTAATTTAAGGCACTTAAACATTTTTATTGAAACATATACTTTACAGACCTTAAACAGTAAATCAGTAAATCATAGAGGTGTTACAATACTAACACCTAGGGATTAGTATGCTTTTGTTTTACTGTTTACTGCGCTTTAACTCATGTTTTACTTTTTTAACTTATATGTTTACTGCTTTAACTCAAATATTATAACATTACATACCTTAAAGCCAGTAAATCAGTAAACAATAGAGTGTTCCTAACACCTAGGGGGAAATAGTATGCTTTTGTTTTGTTTTTTACTGCTTTAACTCATGTTTTACTGCTTTAATCATGTTTTTAACTGCTTTAACTCATATTTTTACTGCTTTAACTCACATATTCATTAACTTACAACCTTAAAGCAGTAAATCAGTTAAATCAATAGAGGTGTAACCTAACACCAAGGGGATGGGGATTAGTATAGCTTTTGTTTACTGCTTTACGCTTTAACTCAGTTTTACTTGCTTTAACTTTTCTGCTTTACTGCTTTAACTTCGCTTTACTGCTCTTAACTTTCATGCTTCTGCTTTAACTCAATATGTTTTACTGCCTTTTAACTCACATTTCATTAACATACATACCTTAAAGCAGTAAATCAGTAAATCAATAGAGGTGTGACCTAACACAAGGGGGGAGATAGATGCTTTTGTTTACTGCTTTTACTGCTTGTAACTCATGTTTTACTCTTTAACTTTCTGCTTTACTGCTTTAACTTTCTGCTTTACTGCTTAACTTTCTGCTTTACTGTTTTAACTTTCTGCTTTACTGCTTTAACTCATATATTTTATTAACATTGTTTTATTATGTTTTAATACTTTTTATTTATTTTTATGTATTTATTATTTATTTATTTTTATTATTATTTTTATTATTTTTATTCATTTTTATTTTTTTATACTATGTTATTTATTTCATGCCTATTGTTATTATTATTTAGAACACAACACACACACACACACACACACACACACACCACACACAACACACACACACACAACAAACAACACATTTACACTACACATATATCAACACTTCACTATGACCACCTATAACACACATTCACTCATGACACTTACATTTTCCCTAGACACTTACAATTTACACTATTACACATGCGTCACACACACATTCACTATGATATTATACACACATTCAATATGACACTTACACTCACCGCCATAACACTTACATTTACACTTACACTCATCACACAGATTTACTTACACTCACCACAGATTTACTTACTTACACACACAGATTTTACTTACACTCACACACAGATTTACTTACACACAATGTACTACACTTGCACACGCTTACACACAACATACACACACACACACACACACACACACATACACACCCACGACACTCACTTACACATATAAAGTATAATTATTAAAAACATTTTATGTTTTAATTAAACACTACATTTATATTATTCATTCAAATATAACTAAAATATATTTCAAAGTTCTGAAAACTTCTATAAATAAATCAATTCATTATCTTTGTAAGCAAAGAATTATTATTAACTGTTAATACTTTTGTTTTATAAATTTTTATAACTATCAAGTTTAAAATAACTTTTACTAAAATTTTATGAAATTTATTAAACATTTATATTTTACGTATACCTTAAAGCAATAAATCAGGAAATCAGTAAGGCCCGCCCCTAGCACCCCTTCTAATCAAGCTATTGCACGTTTTGTTCTATTAACTTACTGCTTTACATCATCTTTAACCATGTAATAAGTATAAAATAACAAAATAAGTTCTCTGCTACTAACATAACATGTATTTTATTAAAATCATTCTAAGTTTTTATTTTAAAAATAACAATTATCACTTACATTTATATTATTCACTCGATGTTAACTAAAATATTTCAAAGTTTTTTTAAAATAATTCGGTTTTCTTTATATTATATTATTATATATCTATGTTACATTGACAATCCATCACGAAAAAACACAACAACCCGCACTCCTTAAAAGATACGAAACTGACCTCTTCTGTAAAATGGTTGAAATAACTACTTTACGCCTAAATTAAGATAATCCTTTTTGTAACCCGAGGCGATTTAGCCCCAATTCCAGGTCAAAAATATTCAAACGACCTTTTTCTTGTTAAAAGTGGTCGCAATAACTACGTTAGCTAAATTTAGCCTAAATTTTAGGATAAGCTTTTTTAACGGCTAATTTAATCCTAAATACCAGGTCAAAAGTAATTCCAGATAAACAAGAATCATTGTTATTATTATTTATAAAATATTTCAAACTGAAACATGCTGGATCACGGAAAATTTCCTTTAAGCAGTAAAAGGAATGTTTTCCTTACTTGTGAGTGGACGGAGTAATCCATATCTCTATATGACCTCGTATGTGATTGGTCGAGAATTATTTTATTATCTTTTAGACCCAAACTCATTTTAAAATCATAG
>JABUQX010082322.1:12500-27500 GCA_015478945.1 Trachelipus rathkii | reverse complement strand
GTATAATGAGATATTAATTGGCCTAAAAAAGGTCAAGGGTCAGGTAAAATACCGTTTGTGTAACCAAAATGACAACGCGTCTAAGTATATCAAGTTCAAAAAAAGTAGCATATACTAGGTGGTCAATGTCAAAAAGGGGCGGAGCTACGTTTGAATCACCGGATATGACTTCCTACTTGGTACTGTACGTCGCACAATATCCTATATTATGGTACGTCGAATATAAAAATAAAATAATAATCAGAGTTTCACCTTATTGGGTTATATACTCATTATATAACTAGTTGCTTTTTCGTAAAGGAGAATTTTTGATTCATTCCGCACTTTGCCGTTTGGTTTCAGGATCGTACTCAAAAACTCATGATTCATCGCCTGTTATAACTTATCCAAAAAAATTTGTCCTCCATTTCGAGTCTTTCAAGTAAATCTGACAAATTTGAACCCTGTTTACTTTCTACCTCCACAGACAAGTTTTCGATTATTTTGCACCAAATTTTTCGCATGTGCAAATCGTTCGTTAAAATTCTATGAACTGCCTTTTTATCCAAAACAGATTTAGTTTTTTTTTTTGAGACTTTTATAAACTATTTAGGATCCAAAAATTCACATTTCATCGTTGTTTATTACAATTTATGGCCAGTATATTGTCGTTTCAACATTGCTCCCCTCTTGAAAAGGTTTGTGCCAGTTAAAAACCATAGTTCTCGATAGAATGGCATCCCCATAAGCTTCGTTAAAGAAGCAAATATCTCAGTGTACAGACAATTAGTTTACGTCTTCAATTAATACTAGAGAATATATGAATATAGGTATATAATATATACTTTACTAACGCTTATATATTATCTAAATTATATATTACAAACTAGCTTACTTCACACTAATTACTATTTCACGAACACGAAGGTTATACAAAACACATTAGAGGAATTGTATATCAGACAATTTACCATATAACATCATACACACACCAATAACTAAGATTCACATCAGCACCGATTCAACTCTCTCAAATTCACTATATTCGGCTCTATAGTACTCGAGCCGTAGCGGGATAAAAACACATCAATCACTATCAATAAAACATGAAATTGTTAAAAATGCAAGACTTAACTTTATAAATACTATTAGTTTAATATATGAGTATGAGATTATATGTGATAGCCTTAATATATATAGGTAACACAAATAGTACTTACTCAACTCATTATATATATATATATACTATAAACTGAGGTATATATAAGGATATACTATACATTACTTAGTCGTTCTATTAGTAGATATTTACTAGTAAAATACTTACTTTATATATGATAATACTATAAGTATAGTATATATAAGTAATATATATATAATATATATATATATAATATATTATATTAATAATAATATATATATAATATATATATATATTATCTTTCTTTCTTTCTTTCTTATATATATTATGATTCCTATCCTACCTTAGAACGGTATATAATAAGTATATATATATAGGTAAAGGTGTATCAGTTTACCATGCATCGATAAAGAAAAATAGCAGTATAGAAGAATATATATGTAACAAAATCGAAAGGAAAGCCCAGCCTTATCACGTCCACTCACCTCTAGCTACCATTAATTATGAGAATCTGTCACAGTAACAGATAAAAATACCATACCTATAGAGCTTCTATAGTGAGACCGCGACATAACCCTCAACCATATGATATTAATCGTTCACAATGTATAGGTTAATCCCTGATGCCCAATTTAGCCACAACCATGTCCCCCATACACTAAATAAACCCCTACTGTATATTCTCTACGTCACTCTTGACCAACTTCTACATATCTCTCCTTCAGACAATTTCACGTTCACTACTTAATCCTCACTTTTCTCTTCTGATATTACTACAGCTGGTTCTAGTTATACCTCAAACATCTACTTGCACGACTACACTATCACTCTTACATAAACGAATATATTTTTCTTTTTCCTTATCTATGGATACACAATATCCACTTTCTACATCACACTTCTTCATCTTATTTCTCTCATTCTACCCTTTTCTTCATCATCCATCCTACTACTCTCCTCTCTAATACGTTCATTCTCTCCATTCTTATCAATTTCTTCTCTCTTCTATCACTCTACGTGTGCGTCATGCCTTAATCTCTCTCACACACACTTGAACTTTACTATTCCTCATACCTTCTCTCTCTATTTCTCTCACAATCACCTCACTACTCTCCTCTCTCTCTCTCTTCACAATTTCCGTTTCTCTTCCATTTCGTATTTTTATAATCCTTTTTCATTCTCCTCTTATCCAACTCCCTCATTCTGTCAATAATCCTCTCTCTCCCTCTCACTTTCCCTCCCTCTCCCACTCCATCTCCCCTCTCTCCCTCCCCTACCCTCCCCCTCCTGCATCTCTCTTGTGCTACACATGAATAAGCGCTGATTTGCCACTCCGTTAACAGCTTTTAAATTGTTAAAAACTTTGAGTAATTAAAATTTATCTCATGTAATTAATATAATGCAACACATAAAAATTTAATTTTTATTTAAATACGAGGAAGGGGGAAGAAGGACTCCCCCGGGGGGATTGGGAGAGAGTATGGCAGGGAGAGAGTTGGGGTTCGGGGGGTAACACCATACCCTCATGACTACAGATACCAAATTAGAGCATCAAGACTTAGTCCCTCTGTACATTACACACAAAACCAACGAATTTATAACTACATTTCGCTCAGCACATTTTCTCTGCTTTATCATACTCACTTTTCTACAACTATCTTAAATCTTATTCTCACTGTTCTCTTCTTCTTATCACAACTACAACTTATCCTCCTAAATATTTTAACTCAGTACTTATCTTTATTTCTCTCAGAGTTCTTGTATTCTTAATATATACTAATCATATACTTCTATCTACATTGATCTTGTATCTCCATCTCTACAACCTATTAACTTTATTTAGTTGGATTATTTAATATAAACTACTCACTAATTTTTGATTCGAATATTGAGTGTTACCAGGAGTATTTATGTTGTTCTTTTATTTGCTGTTTCGGCTCTTTGAGCTCCGAGTTCCACTTCATTTTTCCCAAAAAATAAATTTCTTTGAAATTTGATAAAAAAATATATTTTTATCTGTCTAATGCTATTTATAAAATTCGTAGAGTTCATAAAAGGAGCGATATTTTGACTTTTCACTCCAACAATCGGAGATTCACGAATAATTGCATGCTTCACGACTCGTTGACTATGCTACTACATACTAACAATGTACAGCGGAGCTTTATCATCATAAGCCATCACGTACACCCCACATAAGATACGCTCAGCGAGATTATAAGCTCATCCGGTCTTTCTCATCCAATAAATCTGCTGAACGTAACTCAAAACTACTGACACCCTACCTATATACTATCTCAATTTAAATAATAATAAATTAATAATATAATATATAATAATAATATAATTAAATAATATATAATAATAATATAATATAATAAATAATTAAATATAAAATAATTAACTAATTAAATTATATTAAAAATATATAATAATAATAATATATAAATTATATAATAATTAATAAAATAATAATTATATTAGATTAAATAATAAATCTCACTCATTTCACCACATTACCTAATCATCTAAATAGGTAGAATCCATGTGTATCTATAATGATATGTAATATCTTTCTCAAATAAAATCCTCTCACATGAGCATATCTCACCTACGACACTTCGAATATAGTCCGACCTTTTCTACTTTCCATCTGAGTATTTATCTCACCTTCACTGGCACAATATATAAAGTGAGACGTTCATCTCCAACGAGTATACCTTGCCTATTTTGGCTCTCTCTATGTCATCACACCCTCTCTCACACACTAGTCTCCGACACTCCTATCACACGTCCTCCCCCCACACTCACACTCACAGTCAATAAACTAAGACGTGGATCTCCATCCTCCTACTTAACTCCTGACATGTCTTCAAACAATCACACGCATCTCCAATCATCCAATTACTCTCTCAAAAAACATTTTCATAACATCACATGAGGGAGGTCAGTTATCCCAGCTTTGTAAAAACATCTATTGTGTTCTTCTATCCTTACCTCTCCACAATTCCCTCACTCTCTTTTCAAGTTTTACTCTTATTCACACTTTACACTCATCTACTCAGAGTACGATTATTACAACACAGAGCGTCTATCTCCTTACGTATATCTAAAGTTACGTTCTAGAGCCTATCATATACCACATTAAACTGATTATACACACTGATGAGTATTGTCGTATGAACTCTATTGTCATATATTGTATGACACTTACCCCAATATCAGCGTATCTAACTCTCTCGCAATCATCATCGATATTAAGAAAGTCACCTATGTTAGAGTACACTCTACGATTATTCCCTTTCTCTTACACACTAAAATTCTGGACGCAACTCTTAATTATATCCTGTATCTCACACAGACTAGACATATGAAAAAAGAATATATACTATAGAGAATAAAGAAAATAAATAATATAAATTAATGTAAGTAAGGTTGGGTAGTTCATACTCATAATTTTTGATATATATAATAAATTAATTATATTAAAGAATAGTATAATAAGAGCGATTTTTTCATAAAAACATAAGGACTTTATTTATACCGTTATCATTTTAGAATATTATTATTACACGATATTGTGCTGATAAGTTTACAGTATTATTTATTCATAACTCCTAAAATCGGTTGCATATTTTATGAAAAGTTTTCTTCTCTAAGTTATCCAGTGAAACTTAGAAACTAGTAAAATTTGAATTGTGAGAGACAAATAATAGCGAATAATACACAAATAAGTATGTATATGTACAAAGACCTTGCACATTGAATATATTATGCTATATTGCTAGTTGTAATCATACTATCTTCTCCAAAATATTATATGTGATAATCTAAACTATTCAGATAGAAGGAAAAACTCTTCGCTTAGTATCAACCGCAAACAACCTGAAATAATAGATCATTTTCACATAATTATAAATTAAGACGATTATATAAAAACGTACTTAAGAAAGAACTCGCATTGAATCACAAAATTCGTTTGACAGTTACTTAAGCTTTACTTTAAACATTCACAGGGAAATCGAAGTAGATCCCGATGCAGTAATTACACTTTTTGCAAAAATTCCAGTGAGAAAAAATTTTGTATATAAGGTTAAAATTTGGCCTCATTTTAATTTTCTTATAGTATATATATATATAATATATATATATATTATTATAATATATTATATATAATTATATATTAACTTATAATATTATATATATATATATATATATATATATATATATATATAGTATATATATTAATAATATATATATATATATAATATAATATATATAATATATATATCTAGAGCTGGCTCTAAGAGTCAGTTCTAAATTCTCGTAGTATAGTCCAAAATTCAAAATTAATATATATATATATATTAATTAATTAATATATATATATATATATATATATATATATATATATATATTATTAATATATTATATTATGTATATATATAATATTATATATATAGCTATATATATATATATAATATATATTATTATATAATATAATATATTAATAATATATATTAATCAATAATATATAATATATAATATATATATATATATATATTATATAATTATATAATATATATAATATATATAATATATATATATATATTATATATATGATAAATTGTGAATATTTTTATATGTAACTACAATTTTGCTATTAATACAAGTGAACTCATGATTACAAAAAGAGTTTTCGTATCCTTTTTTGAATTGTTATCACCATAATAATATAACAATACTCACTAATAACAGCAAAATACAACTTGTCTTGGACACTAAGCAAATTTAATATTAGTAGCGCTAGAAGACGACTCATCAAGCGAGTTTCGCAGCTCTGATCAAGTATGAGCAACTGACTTTTTATGAAATATAAAATAATCGTATAAGAGCTATGATCAAGTTAGCATTAAAATTACCTAATCAGAGAGTTATAATTAATCTTTATATTTCGTGTTATTAGTTATTTCTTAATCAATTATCTTTAATGATATGGGATTTTTTTAAAAAAAAATACTGCTGCAAGAGTCAGAGGCAGTCAATACAAAGAGTTGCCTAGACCTAAAGAAAACGGAATTATTTTTTAACCGAAAATGTATATTCCCGCTGCATTCGTTTAATTAAAAAGATATACGAGTTGAAAATATTGATTAGCTTCTAGAGTTAGGAATGGGTTCAGATTTACACAGTTGTGTGACCACAAAATTTACTCATATCAACTAATAGTTGCTATTTTTATTTATAATCATGTGAATTTTATATATAGTTTATTAATATAATTATTTTTATATATATATATTAGTAGTAGTAGTAGTGAGCACTATAGACTAGTATATATATATATTTGTAAACATATAACCTAGCAAATAAGCATATACGTCTATATATAACCCTATACTACTACTATATATACTATTGAGTCCTTATATATCACGCTGATAGCTATATATATCACGGAATATAGTAATTATTATATATACTACATTGCTGGACTTTTTAATAATTTTTTTGGTTCACGACTAAAGCAAGTAGTCGGTTGACTCCCTTACTCTGCCATCTTTGCTACTGCAAAAAGCCGCCACTTTATATTATATAATAGCTAATCAGTGTTATGTATTTTCGAGATAGAGTGTAATATATAATATAGTATATATATATAATTATATATATATATATATATTTTTTTATATATGACGAATACATTTATAATTCATATACCCTCCACGAAAATTTTTAACACCGCTACATCCTTATATACAATACTAGTTTATTTATAATTTCACATATATATATATATATATATATGGTGACAAATCTTATAAAATATATTATAGATATATATAACGCTATATTAATATAGTATACTCATTATACTTTGATAATAATCGATTAAAAAATATCGTAATATATATCTTATTATGTGATATATATTCATAATTATATATATATATCGTTTAATATATATATATTTTCTTTTTTTTTTTTTTTATTTATATCAGTTAACAACACACCAGGCAAAGCCCTAATCAGGAGAGGGTGTTTCTGACTCAATTTTATAAGTACTGAGAGCAAAGACTGAGCCAATAAAGAGATATACACATCACTCAGTAACTTCACGACCAGTATGACGAACCTGTGATCATATCTCACGTCTTATGATTGGCGTGAGAGTTGCTCTAACAGCTGAGTATACGGATTACGCCATTATTGTTCATTTGATCAATCCTTATCTTGGCCTTATACGAAGCGACTCCCGCTGGATTGTACGAGGAATATATCTTATCGTAATGAACAATAATGCCCATTAATACTATTTCATATTACACCTATATATAGGAAGAGAAAATTAGGAAAAAGATAGTAACTCTAGCTCCTATCAATATCCATCAAATCCAATTACGAAGAATCCTACTTTATATATTAATTCATTCGCGTAAGTTGTAAATTATATACTTCTGACAAGAATTTAAAATTATATATACATAAAAACAGTTTATTTATTATTCAAAAAAATATTAAGTATTACTTAGAGTTTCAAAAGATGTAAATCTATAATAATATATTCAGTATAATTTTAAAATGCTTTATTTTAAAGAAAAGAATTTGATTTAAAATTTTGGAGCTTCACCATTTCATTTAATTATATTAATATATATTCTTCTTATTCCGATGTTAATTTTATTAAAATTTCAAAATCAGGCTACTTAGTTAAATTTTGTAAAACATTTATATATATTTATTTTATTCATTTATGATATTATTTAAATATTAGAATTGTGTTTAGGATAGTATTGTTTTATTTGTTTTTACAGAACTTGATGCTTAATGGTAATTACGACGTTTGTTAATAAAAGCTAAATGGCATCTGAGTCTCTCTTCAATTCCTCTCCTCTGTTTATTAGTTCGGTCCATTTGATGACGACACACAGTCGAGAGACTGATATAATAGAGCAAGTAATATAAATATAGATAGATATAATGATATAATGAGAGAAGATAGAATAGTCATAGAGAGAGAGATGAGAGAGAGAGAGAGTAGTATATAAAATATAGATAAGATATATATATATATATATATATATATAATATATATAGATTATATAATAGATAGTATATATATATATAGTATATATATAATAATAGATATATATAGAGATAATATAATAGACGGAAATACAATGATAATATATATATATAGTAGCTTATTAAAATATAACTTGTACTATTTATTATTATGTAAATATAAATTATGCGACATCTATCAAACACGAGGTATACATTTCTCTCCTGTATTCATTCCAATCCTATGAGATAGAAGAATCACCAGAGTGAAAGGAATGCACACTGTCACAAGAAAGCAGAGTAGAAAAGATTCCTCTCAAAGAGTCGGAACATCGGACTGTGAGAAGAAAAAATCCTAATAAAGGAAGGGGACTAATTAAGGATGTCAAGTGGATGAGGTGAAAAACCGGGCAAAGCTAAAGAGAAAGAGCCATCAGCGAGTGTGGACGCCGGATCTAGGAGTCGCCACGAATAGAGATGACTATTTGATTGGACTCCATGTGAAATGCAGATGTAACATGTACTACGATTCTGGACGATCCCCCTCCCCTATTTTGGTTCATCGAAGAACGACACGAAAAGTGTAAAAACTAATTCGAGTTTATTTTATACATGACATCATCGGGCGAGAAACGAAATATGGGGAGAGAAAGGAGAGTTCACTCAGGGTTCGGCTAAGAGGAGATAAAAGATTTTTTTTTTCGGCTCTTAAAAAAAAATTATTTTTTATTTTTTTTTTTATTATATTATTTCCTCGATTATTAAATAAAGAAGAAGTTTAATATACTCTATAATGAGTTAAGAGAGTCGAAAGAATATCACACAAATATTACGATATATCAATAGTTTATGTAAGTGCACTTCTTCTCCCTAATAAAAATATCTTTTATCTTGAAATCTTTTATTTATATACAATTTACACAAACAGAAGAACACATATCTAATGAAAAGGAAAATATAGTTGACTTCGGACAACGAGCAAAAGCAGGCTCCCAGCAGAAGGACCAGCAAAAACACAATCCAAAGAAAAAAAACCTTCTTAACTCGGACTACTAGAAGAAGAAGTATGCACACTCTTACTAACATACAAAGAACAATACTTTTTTCAAAAAGCCACAATCTTCCATTTTTCTCCTATCTATACTGGTTTATACTAATATGTATACAAATTTATTAATATTAATCGATAGTAGCCAGACATCTATAAACTCCCAATTACACTGATGTTGATTTTCTTTTTAATAGCGACTAGCCTCTCTCTCTCTTATTCTTGGGATTTTTTATACACAAATATATATGTCGACTCTGTCTATATTAAAAGTTATCAGTATCAACAACGTAAATATCAGCATTCAACGCGAACTTTTAGCAGCTACTATTCTGTTCGTCAACAATATTGTTAGAATAAAGTACTATTATGATTTTTTTTTATAACCTCCTTGTATACACAAACACCTACTTTTGTTTTTCAGTATATTCCTATATAAAAATCAATCAGAATATGCGTTCTAATACTTGTTTTCTAATCACCTGAGCTTAACATAATAGTCACCTCTTCGTTTATATCAGATATTGACGTTCTCTAATAATTTTTATATACTTAAAAGAGATCAGCATAACATTGCACTTGAGTGCTATCACTTTTTCCGAACTCTTCTCTTAAACAGTATATGATGCCATCGATTTGACTTGCGTATTATGCTCTCGTCTTCACTCACAATCAACAATACATTATTCCTCGACATTCAAACCTGTTCTATGTCTGTCGTCGATCTCATAAGCTGTGCATTCGAAATTATATGCTTTTGAAGCACCTAATTATATCATGTTCTTTACATTCTCGATGCCATCTTAGATACATGCTTTTGTTATTGTACAAAAGTAATGTATCTACTATATCATATTTAATCGGTCTTAATCCTCATATTCACTCACAGATGCTTATTCTAGATGATTCTTCTATTCAGTTTGATATCGCTCACACAGTAATATCTGAGTTCATCTACTAGCTACAATGACTACATAAGTTTTTAGAGCTTGATTCGAATACCTCTCTCTCAGGCTTTGTCAGAGTCATTTCCTATTTTATATATGTACACTCTCAGCTTGGTATATAGCCTATGTAACTCTATTAATGACCAAATTTATAAAAAAAAACATTACCATACATGAAGTGTCTTTCTTTAATAAACATAATGTGTATATTTCTAATACCTCATTTTGAGTTATTTGTTTTTTTATTACTTGTTTATTTTATATACTGTTTATTCTATCATCACCAATTGAATTGAGAGTTACATGTTTTATCTTTTAATATATCTATGATCTTTTAATACTGTTATACATTATAATATACTTAGCATTTCGTATTTTTATACAACTTGTTTTATTTAATGTGTAAATCTCAGTGTTTACCTCGGTGATGCCTTTGCTTTTAATCACATATTAAACTTATCGCTTGCTTTTTTTTATATACTATTTAGTAGCTATCTGTATATTTTTAATTCTCAAATGGAGTACCGTTATTATAAATATAAACCGATATTGTGTCAAAGGTGAAAAATTTTACATTAAAGTAACATTAACGTATGTCATTTTTTGAGATGAGCGTGTTCACAAATTTCAATATAAGTAACAACTTATACATTAATACAATAAAGAGGTTTTTAAAAAGACTTGTATATATGTTTTAAAACTCAGTTATTATTCCTTGTTCTTTAAGCTCTCATATCTGTATTATTCTCTATTATTATGCTTTTTTAATGTAACATCATCTGTGATAATCTTCTTTACTACTTGTCTTTATAGACTCCTCTAATCAAAGTACTAAGTTCTCCTATCATTGTAAATCAGCCATTCACCAATTCTCCTACACTTATTTATTTATTCTTCCCAATATCTATTGACTGTCTTTAGATAATCTACTTGTTTCACCTATATACTCTCTTATCTCTACAATACTATGTCTCTTATAATTATATTACATGTAGTATATTAATTCACACGAGACACTATTAATGTGAGATAGTGTATTAAATATGTACTTCTTAAACTCTATAGCTAATTAGAGAAGTTTATATGAGACATGCGCTCTAATAACATTCCGTTTCTCACTCACTCATGTCTCTCAATAATCTTCTTTTAGTTAGTAAGGTCCTTGTTTTCAAAAACTTCTTCACGACTCTTTGAACGCTTGCGCATTACTTTTTCATTATATTCATAGACACATCTCATAAACTGGAGTGTTGTATAACTCACTCTTTCTTTATTACTCAAGTGTGTTGTAACCTTATCTCTTCCTACTATTATTTTCTTCTTTAAGAACTGAGGACAATTTTGTATATAATGACATCACACTTGTAATTATATTCACACATAATCTGTATTTGTGCAGATCTTATTTTCTACTTATAATATTTGCTCTCTATATAAAAAATAACAATGAGTCTTTTCTTTTTTATTTTTGCTTTTAATATTGCTTATTATTATATTTTAAATTGTTTATTATATGCCATGAGTTCATAAAGTCGTCCTTCAATTCTCAAAAGTTATTTTTAATTAATACTACACTTAATATGAACTTAATTATTATATCATACACACGAGAGAGATACTTCACCTCTGTGTCTAGGTAAAAATTTCAGCACACTCTATAAAATGTCACAAAAGAGAGTCAATGTTTTCTCAAAACACATATCTTCTCATAATATGATGATAAGATTATATCTCTATTCCATTAATATCACTAAATTACACTTTCATTCTTAGTGTGTTAAATGCTAGCACGGTGTTCATCTGATAATACATAGTACTAATAACACGCCTTAAATTAAGATTTTTGGTTATATATATAGGAGGAAACTACTATAGCGAATATATATATATATTAGCTTACAATTACGAGACGTTAAATACAACAAGTACTTTAACGAAATATCAAATTCGCGGTAGCACCTATCCAGGACGTATCACACACCATATCTCTAAAAACACTCACACAAAAAATTATCATAGAAATATAAGTCAAAAACTATAATTTCTTATACCTCCTACACACAATAATTTTCAGAAGAAGATCTACTAAACCTCCTATATGAACATATATGTGATATTATGACACCATAAGTGCCAACATCTGCGAGGACTGAATGTCAGCATAACTGAGCTATCATCAATCCCAGACCTTTAATTGTCTCAAGAGTATACTACTCTAGTTTTAACTTTAATGGTGATTGCTTGAAAACCTTATCGCTAAAACTGGAGCATGATTTTATGCGAGACGTACTGCTCAAAGCTCACCTCGCTTGCCAGACTCCTATTCCAGGTGAGTGATTATTTATCCTGTCCTAGTGCATATTTTTAGCTATTGACCATCTCGGATCTGTGTATCGAAGCACACTTTAACTGGAGCCTCATATTTCCAGCTAAAATACTCACATATGGCTCATGATTTCACATATAGCACACGATATCGACGAGCACGTCACACACCTCTGCGAACAATCACTCATCACACACAAACCAGAAAGACACGTCGTAATCCTTCTCATATTTTAGAGTTCCGAAACCATTTCACGTAGTTTATCGATAGTCTCCTTATCAATAGATTATATTAACCAATGAATACAGAATGTAATAAAGTGCAGTAATATACTCCACTGTTATTTAAGTTAATACTCACTCAGCTATTAGGTACATTATTTATCACGAAGATAATCAAAAAGTAACGCTCAATTGAGCATTGAATAATCACATTAATGTATATTTTTGAGGAATGACCCTAATTAATCTTATCAACTATCTATGATCGCAATACATAAGTAGTACTATATATTGTGATTATCTTACCATAGGGAAAAAGTAATAGCACAGAAAACTCCGTTTTCACGAGTCTGAATCACCAACGAAAATGACATATCCATAGCATACAATATAAATATTCCTGCTTTTAGAGTCCATTGATCGAAGTTAAAAATCTATCAGCATCCTTAGTAGAAGATTCAAGTTATCCATTTAGTGTTATATATTATCATTTGTCAGTTTTTCTCTTTACGGAATGGTTTATTAGTCCTGTATCATCTCATTCACAATATCTCAAGAACTATTGTATCATCAACTGTATTCTAGGTATAATAATAACTATCATCTATCTAAAGAGGTAACAATGTATATTTCTATATCCAAGTAGCTGTGAGTGGCATTGAGTATTATAATATATAGTACATGGAATATATTGAATAAACCTATAAGGGATATTAGGTAGTATGAATATGAAGAATTAAAAGATATGATATGTAAATGGAATGTGATATCCAATTTGAGGTAAAATTAATACTATTTATATTATCTCACACTGTAGTCACACTAATAAATACACGAAATATCAAAAGTAACAATATAGAGTCAAATGATTCTTTGCTGCATCACACAATCATAATCTTTAGGTACTTACACTCTCCACAAAATAATATATCTTTATTACTTAAACCTCCAGAAAATCAATCTCTACGGAGTCCACACGTATACCTGTATTGAACACTCTAATTAATTGAAGGCAACTCCTCCACAGACTCTTATATTTTTCATCCACGAAGTAATGTATTATCGGAAGTATGATGAGGAGTCACTAAATTATATTTCACAAAAATCTGTGATAGCTCACTCGTAGCCATTAAATAGACTCGAGTCTCGTACATCGAGACTCTACTATACAATACTCCTTCATATATATGAAAAACGGTCATAGTTTTCGAAAATAATACACGTTGCCGTTGAGACCATCTCATACAACATTTTCACACTTGTGACGAAACAATTATAGATTTGGTGTATAGTTAATCCTACTACTCCTAACACAGACTATGAAATGAAATGAAGACACTAAGCTAGAGAAACAAACATAGAATCGATCAACGTACACACACCTCAGAGACTTGTTACGCCTCGACTTTCACAATTGATGACATGGTATTAAAAATGGCTTTCTTCCCTTCTTCAAAATAAGAAAAAATTCAATATATATTTGTTAGCTGATCGTGAGACATATAGATTCACAAGCATATTCTTATTGTTATCACTATGAAATAATGTATGCCTTATCATAAGCCCATAGACTAGTTTTTCGTTAATTATTCATAATTACTTAGGAATCTACAATATATATAGTTATGTAGATGGATATTCACTCAAGCTTTTAATCCACACACATAATATACTAAAAGCCTAGGGTTACAAGTATTTTTATTTGGATTGTGAGAATATCCGGCTAAATGACTAAAGTAGACCTATCATTGAAATAAGTGTAATACATTATAGACCCATAAATATATATATACGGTGAGATGATAATAACCTCAATGAAGAAATCGTTTGATATTATTGTCAAATTTAGATCGACTGTCAATCACATCACTTCAAAAACACTGGAAAGTGTGCACTCAAAATTCTATATCTACTATACAATTTTAGTATGCCTTGACTCTCAGTGTCACACCATGATAGATTGGGACAAATCTAGCTCGCGCATAGGAAACATCACACGGTTTGCTTTAGTATATACCCACTCTAAATCTATTCTTCTCCATCTTCATGCCGCGGTTAGTTGCAAAACAATTACATCAACGGATCTACTCATTGTGCACACTATCTGATGTGTTGTATGCAAGAGTCTATAGCTATACTATAGACTATCTCAGAGAGACACACGCATGTTAAGTGTAATTTAACTAGTTAATTAACCTTAATTTCTATTTAATATTTTTTTTTTGCATATCAATTTTATGTATATAATATTTCTTTAAATTTCCATTTTTATT
>JABUQX010082322.1:0-2500 GCA_015478945.1 Trachelipus rathkii | reverse complement strand
TAAAAATCATGATAAGTATATATAATAGCATATAGTTTAGAGTTGCTAATATTCTGGGAGAAATATATATAGCATTAGTATGTCAAGAGTATTCGGGTTTACAAAGATTCGTATAAATAGTAAAATTATGAATATTATTTTACCATCTTTTCGCTTATCATTCGTTATTAATGATGGATGCAATAAAAGTTAGTTAGCGCTTTATGATGCCTGTTCTGATAAAGTTTATTAATTGATATAGTGTTGCATTATTTTTATATTCAGTGGAGTGTCTTTATAATTTTATTTAATACAAAGTATAATTATGTAGTAATGTTTTATTAAATAATTTATTATGTGTGTATTATTAATTTATTTCACAATTTGTAACAATTTGTATGATTATTTTCTTGTGTTAAAGCTACATCCCGAAGTTAAAAGCACTTAAATTATTTATAAGTGTATAATTGATTTTATTAGCTATATGATAATATATTTTAGATTTTGTGTATTGCATTTACTAAAAAGCATATGTACTAGTTATAACATGCACGAGTTTTGCATAGAGCATAGTTCCCCAGTGTTGCTATATAATTATCATTAGCTATAGTTTTTATTTATTATTGAAGTGTATTATCGAGTATCGATAAGATTATAATATAAGCTAACAAATATAAGAAAAAAACAGATTAACGATTGAAAAATTATATTTACAGCTGAATAATTCGTTAGCGGAAGTCTATCATATTTAAATATATAGTATAGTTTACACATACTATATAATTGAGACAACTCTTTTGATATTAAAGAAAGCTAATATATTCTCTATCATCTAGTGTAATATCTGTACAAACATTATGAATAATGCTATCACCACATAAAATCGGTATGTTCTTGAGTAATTTTCGATTAATTATTATATATATATAATGTTATAAATGAACGTAATAAAATGTTTTTAATCTTACTAAAGTCAGTACAGTCCATATTATTATTATTTGAGTAAAATTTTGATTATTATGCACAACTTGCCATAGTATAGTTAACTTTAATAACACTATATATCTATTATTATATATGTCTTTGACATAGATATAAATATACTTTCCTATCAATATTATCGAAAGATAATTTATATATATACAACACTATCTCACATTCACAATAATAAGTTAATAATACGTAACAGTACAAATATGAGTTACTGAACATTTATGTTATAAATATAATAAATAAATCTTTCTCTACTAAATCCTTTACAAGTTCTGAATTAGTTGAAAGTGAAATTTTTTTTATAATAACTGGTGATCCTGGAAGTGGAAAATCGACACTCTTAAAACACCTTTCATAAAGCATTTTTTGTGTTGATATTTTATTTTTTTAAGGCATAATATTTAATATATAGTTTATATATATATATATATATATATATATATATATATATATATATAATAATATATATAATTATATATATATAATATATATTATATATATAATATATATATATATATTAGAGTTAGTATTTCAGGTTCATATTTGCGCTGTGCGCTATGTATACGATACCTACGGACAATCCGGCTACTATGTACATGAATTATAAAAACTGTCAGATATTTTTGAAATATAATATATATATATATATATTATTATATATAATATATATAATATATATATATATATATATATTATATATATATATATATATATATATATATAATATATAAATATAATCTATATATAGTACTGAAGATTCTAGTGCGCATGTATACGAATACCCACGGACATTCGGCTACATGTTCATGGACTAAAACCCAGTTTGTAAGACCAGTACATCTTCATTTATTTTTTATTAAATATTTTTAAAATTATCCCAGGGTTTTCTTGAGTATTTCCAAACGGTTTTATTTTTTTCATTATTCAAATATTTCAATTAAGTATGCCTAAGTCTTAGAGACATTTTGTTCATGATCAAAAAGGTGATCATAAAACGGGTTCATCTCACTGATAAGAAAAAGTATTTGACTGACTGTTTTTCACATAAGTAAAGAACTCGTCAAACCGTTTTTCACTTGAAGGGTCTCCAGGAGATAAGTTGGTGAGTTTTAAAGTTAATATTGCATTTTAATATTGCACAGGCCAATAACTACTTAACAGGAGGCCTGAATACTGCTACAATACAGGTTAGAATCCATTGTTAGTGTTTTACTGATTGGACACTGTCAACGGGGCCTGCAAAGGATTTGTTTACGTTGGGAAGAGTAAGTTTATTGACAAATAATTTATTATCTTATAACCAATCGCACTACATTATAAATTTGGGTATACCTGTCTCGGGAGCTTATATTATAACCTTTCAGTCATTACTTCTTATCAATGAAGTGCTTGTAGTAAAGTTATTTTTGCTATTTTATTGAATATTTAAGCTCAAGTTAGTACAGTCGTTTGTTAAAACCTGTGCCAGAACTAATGTTCAAAGTGTTGTAACTTATATCTCAGTTGTTAATATATGATATAAGTCGAT
>JABUQX010082321.1:2500-14437 GCA_015478945.1 Trachelipus rathkii | reverse complement strand
CGTGGCTCAACCTATCTCGGGAACGATTAACGACAGCACCACACTCATCTAGTGGGTTATAAAATTCGCTTAAGCCGATCTCCAATTATTTCAAACCACCCCCTATCGACTTAATCCCTAACTGAGTTTTACCAAAACTTTATCTTCTTCTAGACTTAGCTGTAATTTAAATATATACGTATGAAAATTCATATCGCACAGTGCGCATTGAAACAAATTAGGGAATGATCTCTCACAATTATTCGGTATAATATCTGAGCTGACCCAATTAAATGTTTATTACCACGAACAGTGGTTTTTCGGCAGAGGGTATCTTAGAATATTCATTATCAAGAAATTTCTATAAAAATTTAACTCCAAAAATAGAGCCAAAATTATCAAAATTATAACTAAAAAATTGGATTAACAAAAATTTAGTAAATTTTAAGATAAAAGTCACATCTCTCTCATCTTCTCTCGTCAGCTCTCGTCCACCACCTTCTTTCTCCTCTCTTCAAAAATCTCATAATTCTCTTCTCGTCTCTCTCTCTCATACATCTCTCTCTCTCTCTCTCTACTTCTTCTCTCTCTCGTGTCTCTCTCTCTCTCTCTCTCTAAATATATATATATATTATATATAAAATATATATATATATATATATATAGATAAGTATAATATATATATATATAGTATACCTATATATTACTAATATATATAATATATATATATTATATATATATATATATATATTTAAATAATTTTTTTTTTTAATTTAAAAAAAAATTAGTTTCTTATTTCGCGGCAACTCTAATTAGGAGTAGAGGTTACCAATATTTGGGAGGATTTAGTTTATAGACGCTCGAGAGGAGCTTTTGTGGAAAATCCTCAAAATAGACAAAAATAAGAATAGGTTTCTTTTACGTTGCCATGAATACAGTTGTTTTGAAAGCATCTATAACCCTGAAAATCTGGAGGCCTAGCAACCTGGCCTTCCAATCAAACATGATTCTTATGAAAATAATGTGTTCGCGAGAGAATAAATGATCTATAATGTAATATGTTTAGCGTCCTTGTGAGAAAATAATTAGACGATTTTTTAAACATTATTTATATTTGCTATATAAATAGAAAACTATTTGCTAATTATTTATTACATTAGTTGCTTTATGTTTTTATTTTATACTTGTGAGGAGTTGCCGACGGCCGTCCGTGCTTCCCCGCGTAAAACCGTGCTTGATATTGATATTAATAATTAGTAGGACTGTATTTCAAAAGAAACGTTGACTCTGACATTAGGTGAATATATCTAAAGAAAAATATTAATATAATAAATTATTAGCTTATATAATATATATATATATTATCGTTCAGTTAATGAAGGATTTGGCCTATCTAATATTAGGTACTGTAATAATTTAATATTAGAATATATTTTCTAGATATAATTTATTTCGATATACTATTTAATAAATTGATAAAATGTCAATACCTAAATATTACATTTATTTTAAGTGTACTTACAGAAATGTGATACCTATATATTATATATATATATATATATATATATATATATATATATATATAGTATATATATAATGATATATATCATAATTATATATATATCTTGATTATATTAAACCTAATAATATTTTAAAATCCAATTCAATGTTTATTATATATAACTATGATTTAACTTTGAAACATGTATAAGCTTAGAACAAAATATATATTTAGTGTTCATATATATTTTACAGTGTACTTACAGTACATGTTAATCCTATTATACTATATATATATATAATACTAAAAAAAAAAATAAGAATAGTTCCCAAACAAAAACAAAATATAAATTTTTTTATATTCATTATCATACATTCTTAGAGTATATGTGAGTAATATACCTCAAATTATATCGAATTTGATACAAATTTATATAATTTTATCCGCCTCCCAAATGCATTTCTTTTGAAATATGAATTATTTTACCAACCTTACTAATGTCGTGAATGTTTGCGTTACTATATATTAATTTTCCTACTCAGAATTTTGATCAGAGCCGCCCACATTATATATCCTACCTATCTCTAGTAGGCTTCTTTTTAGATCAGCTAATTATGGTAAGGACGTGTTATTTCTAACCTATAAGGTAAGTTATTCTAGGTGAGGATTATATTCTGAACTTAAATAATTAACCCTATATATCAACTCAACGCATATTGAATAATGTATCACTCAACCTGAAACGTGATCGAATTATCGAAGGTATTTACTCTCCGTGCTTGTGCTAAGATTATAGAATAGTTAGTGTGAGGTTATGTGTATTAGTAGGGGTAGTTGTTATATATATATTATTATAATATATATATATATATATATATATATATAAATATATATATATGAATATTGAGAGGTAGAGTCGCACTCGCTGCGATAATAGTTTAAAACTTTAAAGGTATGACTAGTGATTATGTATATATATATATATATAGTATGTTAGTGTATATATTATATATAATAGTTTGGTTTGAGTATAGTTGTATGTGGTATGTAGTTAGTGTGTATGATATGTTGTATGTGTGTGTATGTGGTGGGTATTACTGAGAGATAGAGAGAGAGATAGTGAGTGATATAGTTAAGTGAGTATGTATATAGAGAGATATATAGATGACAGAGATAGAGAGATGTAGATATGAATATAGAATAGATATGAATAGATATGAAGTTAGAGAGAAGTATAAATTAAAGAGATATTTGACTTATTAATGTATGTCATTTCTAAATTTATCAATTTTTATTTGTGATGTAAGCTATTTATAATGTATTAACTCCTGGCTCAATGGGTTAACTGTAAACTTAAAAATTATTATAGGTGAAATATACGAAAAGACTCACTCGCTCCAAATTATTTATTTATAAATTGCCATAAATTTTTCACACTCTCACGGGCCGAGCCGATTGCACTTTGGATGGATTCTACGCGGAAGTGGTTCAGTCTGACGTCATAAAAGAATAAAATAATATCACACTACCGATATCCTGAAGAAGGGCTGCCGAATTAAATGATCGCAAAACTCCGAAGTACTCCACTGCCGCGCATTCCGGCGTCCGATGTCGCTTGTTACTGATTTGTGCACATCGGTCACACAATATTAAAGCCCGAAAGATGAGAGAGATAAGAGATATAATATATAGAGACTAGAGAGAGATGAAGTAAGAGAATTATGAAGGATAGAGATAGAATATGAATGGATGAAAAGGATGATATAGACTGATGAGAATATAATACTCTGGAACTAGAGATAGTATTAGAGAGAGTAGAAGATTAGATGATGAAGATGAGTAAAGAGAGAGAATATTAGGAGGAAGAATATTGAGAGAGAGAGAGAGAGAGAGAGAGAGTGGTTATAGTTATTATCATTTTTACAAACAATCTACTCCCCTTTTGGAAGCAAAGAGCCTGCTAAAAGAAAGAAATAGACATTTACATTTTTCAATTGGAATATTTCAAGGTTTTGCTTCCTAATACATAATAAGCAATTTGAGTATTCGAATTTTGAAAGACCCCCAATAAGTACTAAATTGCTGCTCATACAATGATATTTGAAGAACCCAATGTATCAAAAGTTTATAGTTAAAAATTATATTTTTTTTATTTAATCTTTTATCTAAAAGAAGCTAAATTAAAGTTCGTGAGGGAAAAAAATAATTATTTTGGCCGGAATTTCATCCTTGTAAAAATTAGAAATTAGCTCCATTTTGTTTTTCAGATTTAAGACAGAAAAACCAAGGCGAATCTTAACCTAACCGGAATTACAACGTGAAAATACTTTTTGCCGGGGCTCTGCACCGACTCTCATTGAAAAAACAAAAAAAAAATTTTCATACGAGTTCATTCCTGCAATTATCAATCATTGCTCACTAACAAGAACATTAGAAAAATTTGGTGTCGTGAGAAAAGAATATATTCTCCAAATATTGATCAAATTTCGTTCGAATATTATATAGTATATATATATATATAAGAAGTATATGTTGTGAGGTTACTATATAGTAATATGGGGCGTGTGAAAAATTAATACTTGTACCTGGTGTACATATATGCAGCTTAGTACTTTGCTGCATCCAGTATAATATCCATCTCCGCACCTCCTAGGGGTAGTACTAGATAAGGATGGGTATACATAGATAATATATACTATAGAAGATAAAGGATATATATATAAGATTATAGTTAATATAATCATATATATATGAAATATTATATATTATATATATATTAAGTTATAATATTATTATATTAACATGAAATTAAATAATAATAATATAAATTATATAAATAGATAATAAATATAATAATATAATATAATAATAATAATAATTATAATAATATATATATATAATTAGATAATAATATGAAATATATATGAATTAATATAAATAATAAATATTAGATAATTAATAGATTAATTATAAATATTAATTAACACTTAAATCAGATTAATAAATAAATTAATAATATATTTTTGCAAGCATACAGAAACTGCCGCTGCACACCAAAGATATGCTATTCCGAGTTGAAACAAAGCGATATACAGGAACAGCTCATAGACAAAACGAACAAAACGTTCTGCATTAGAGAATTAAATCTGAAAGATCATATTTAGTAATCAGAAGAAAGCAAAAATATTTTTACTGTTGAAGTAAAGTGATTCTAACAAGAATTTCCATATGCGCCCTGTGATGTCAGCACACTCAACAAATATATGGTGAGCTGAAAGAGGATATTGTTGTGGGCAGAACAGAGAAAACGGTAGAGTGTCTTTTGCCATAAGGTGTTTTCAAGTCCTATATTCGAATTCCAATGAGTAAACTCCTCAAAAACGCTTGCCAATTTATACCTTTCTTAATTAAGTTGGACAATTTATTTGGAATGATAATTAATTTGATATACATAGCTTGGCACCGTGAAAGTCCTCAGTGTAATATGACTGTCAACTCGAAAAGAATTCTTGACGAAGTCATGAGTTAAAATCAGAGGCAGAGAAATAACTTTGTTTGACTGCTATATGGAAGTTTGTTTCTCCCGTCACACTATTAGTAGCTGCATGGTCAGATGCTATATCAGCATGTTCATTACTTTCAAGGCCCATTTGGAAGGGAATCCAGCAGAATGTTAAGTCTTTTTTTTTTACTCAAGTGTAAGGGACACAATTCTTGGTATAACAGATACCAGAAGTTTTCTTGTTGAACGGTGTTCTAGTGTGAGAAGAGCACTTTTGGTATCAGAGAATATTGTATAAGTGCCGTTCGGCGTAAGGTCGTAAGTTCTATGCACCGCCATAAGCTATACCACCAACTCAGCAATAAATGTGAATGAGCTGGATGAGAGGGTGTGAGACGTACATTAAGACATACTCTAAGAACCATCAATGTAAACAGGAGTTGAATTGGCATGAAGAACTTGGTGGGAGGTGAATAAAGGATTCATAAGAGCTTGCTGTATTGTTATTTTATAATGGAAGATAGCCACAGGCATATCATATTAGAAGGGTATGTCAATGTGTTAATATTTTAATGGACAAACTGGAAAATAACTTAAAGAATCAAGTTAAGAAAGTGGAACACAGGGGTCATCACCCCTGCAAATGGCCAGTAAACTGGGCTATGGGGAATTCTCATGATTGGAAAAAAGTCAAAGTTGAGGAAGTTAGGATTTGGAAGCTAAGAAATAGGGAGCACATGAGTAGTTCTCTCGGTGAGGACAGAGGCAAGGTACCAGTCTCCACCTCTTCACTCTCGTTTGAAGAAGATCGAAAAGGTCTTGTTGGGATTTGCTGACCTTCATTTTAAATGAAATTGAGAATACATAAATATGACTGGAAGATATCCGTATATGGCATAGCTGTAGTCTAATTTCCATTTTACAACCGCCACAAGACGTAAATGTGAAGTGTCGCAAGAGGTTCAGAACACGGTGATAGTCTGTTATGAAAGTGTGAATGTGGGTAAGGTATGTGTGGTGGTTATCAAAACACATAAAGAGAAATTTCATCTGTGACTCCAAACAAATGGGTGAATCATGTAGGTTTGATATGGAGTACATGTCATCTCAGTTAATTCACTTTCTTTTTCCTAAAAAAAAAAAAATGACTTTCATCTTCGCTGTGGGAAACTTGAAGCTCCTCGAATCACACCATGATGTTCCATTATTGATGGCAAGTTGAGGTTGACGTCCAATACGTGGAATTTTAACCCCAGAGATGGACAACGAGAGGTCATCCACATTGAGTGAGCACCAGTTTGAGTCAGGAATATTGGCAACAAACTGTTAAATCCAATCGGGAAATAATCAAAACACAGGGTACACCGCCATGCGGAACCCCTTCATCCATGATAAAACTTTTAGACAAGGTGGTGCAGCAGCGAACTCTAAAAGATCTCTCTGACATCAGTGTTTGAATAAAGAGAGAAAGCTGTCCTCTAAAACCCAAGGAGTAAAGATTCCCCAATACCCACTTCCTCCACGTGGAGTCATAAGCCTTTGCGAGGTGAAGTAATATCTCAAAAGTCATCTTGATGGATGCAAAGGTTTCTTAGATATCATGATATAAACCCATGAGAGAATTTTGACTGGGGTGGTATTTGCTAAACCAGAACTGATGGCTAAAAAAGGCGCGGAGGTGTTCCAGGGTTGGGAGAAGGCAGGATGCCACCATTCTCTCCATCAGCTTATGGTTGTGGCATATGAACGAAATGTGTCATTTTCAGATGTTTGGTCCTTATCAGGTTTTGGGATGAGAATAGTATAGGCTGTTAACCATATTAGGGGTGGAAGGTCACCCTCCACCAATATCCGGTAATGCAAACTGAGTAAAAATGCTAAAAATTGCCGGATAGATATGAGGTATCATTTGAAAAGATATATCATCAGGGATTGGCGTTCCATCCTTGCACGATTTAAAGACTACTGGAATTCCGCTTCATTAAAAAGGCATTTGTATGACAGATTCACGCCTCGTGGAACAGAGAAGTAAGCTGATTGTGTCCGTTAACGTACTGGTCGAAATGCCTTCAAGTACCGGTATTCGCTAAAGTAAGAGACTAAGTGATAATCCTATTCATCAGCAACCGCCCCAGGGGCAGAAATGATGTTTGATTTTTGGGATACATAATGAAGAATTGTAGGTGGGCCCCTTTGGTCTTTCAGAGAAATCTTACGTGCAACTTTGTAAAAGAAGGCAATGGCTTGGAGGAAGTAATGGTATAAACATAATTCATGAAATACTGTTTTCTCGTTCGACGGATACTGCAACGTGATCGAGATGCAACTGCTTTGAAGAGAATTAAGCTAAAGAGTGCTCGAGTATTTTATGCACTCTATACAATTTTGTTTTTCCCTAGTGCTAGGATGCATTTCAAAAACCACCAAGGCCGATCGACTAGAGCCAGATGAGCGAGGATTGCGTTTACTGGTCGCGACTAGAATTATCTTCTCAAAATAGATAAATGTGTTCGCGGAGGAGAAAACAATTCAGTTTATAGGAAGCAAGGAGAATACATTGCTTGCTGAAAAGAATTATAATCCGCTCTATGATACATATTGCCGGTTGGAATACAACGGTTGAGGTGAACTTGGAGCTTGGACTCAGGAATGTAATGACGATTGGGTAATGGTCACTCCCACTCAGGAAAGCTCACCTGTCTCATGAGAAAAGGTCAAGGATCGACAGAGAACATTAATAATAATAATAATAATAATAATAATAATAATAATAATAATAATAATAATAATAATAATAATAATAATAATAATAATAATAATATATTATTATTATTATTATTATTATTATTATTATTATTATTATTATTATTATTATTATTATTATTATTATTATTATTATTATTATTATTATTATTAATATTATTATTATTATTATTATTATTATTATTATTATTATTATTATTATTATTATTATTATTATTATTATTATTATTATTATTTGAATAGGAAGAAAGCCAAAGTGATTCATTTATAAATTTAGTTGCGAATATACTTTCCTTCCAAACTCCAAAGTGCTCTAAATTCAATATAGGTGGAAGGGAACATATCACGTTTTATACCTCCATGAGTTCATATCATTGATATGGATAAGTTTCCATAAACGTAGTTTTCATAACTTAGCTTCTTTTGCAGTTAGAGCATTTTGAGAGAAAATATTTTCTTGCTAAATTTGTAGATGAAAATTTTGGATTTACACAATAAAATTATATCATTCTCTCAACGATTGTTCCACCCAATCAGACTAAGCATAAAGTAGCAGAGCAACGAGTAACGGTGTAACGGACCATATAAAGTAAAGTAGTAATAGACCAGAAAAGTAGCATTCGTTACTCGTTCCGTTACGGCAGAAAAACAGAAGCGAGTCCGATCTTCCGATCCCCAAAAAGGTGACTTCGTTGATATCTGACTGGTGCTAAACTTATTTATATATATATGGCGTTAGTAAGAGAGAGTAAGAGAGAGAGAGAGTTATATATATATATAATAGAGATATATATATATGCGCTATATATAGTATATATATATATATATATGCAAGTATATATATATATGCATATATATATATATATTGGTTATTATTATTATTATATAAATATATATATTATTGTTGTATATATTATTACATATTATTATATATATGTTATTATTGGTTGGGAATACAATATACTGATGTGCTAAGTTTTCGATATAAACATTTGGCAAATATATATATATATATATATATAGTTATTATATTATTGGTTGGTTGATAGATTACATATGTTATTGTTATTATATATATATACATATATATTATTACATATATATATATATATTATATATATATATATAGTATATATATGATATATATATATACATATATATATATTAAGGTTGGCCGACTGTTACAATACATATATATATATATATTATATATATATATATATAAGAACATATAGAAATAATACCTATATGGTATGTAAGTAAATAAAGCTTGATATATACTAATATTATAAGCAAATAATTATATATATATTATATTAATATTATTATATATATATATATAGTATATATATATATATATATGTTGATATATATGTATATATTATGTTATATATTTATATTTATATATATATATATATAAAGATCTTATAGTATACATATATATTATTATATATATTATATTATATATTTATATATACATATATATATATATATATACATATTATACATATAAAAAGTTAACATCTCGAGGAAATAGTAGCAAAACTGCATGCATGGCAATTAGATACATTAATGGTTGGTTACTCTATATATATATATATATCAAATTACATCTATATATATATATGTATCTATATTACATACTATTATTATTATTTTTTCATATATTAATAGTATATATAGATATATATAAGAGGTATATAGTGGCATATATATATAGTGGTGCTATATACATAGTGAAGGTCTAGGGCAAAGACCTAAAGCTAAACTCTGTGCCTCATAGTAGGCCCCCCACATGCAGAGGTTACCAGATTCTTTGACGCCCCCATACCCCATGAGCGCAATATATATATATGTTGCTATATACATATATATAATATATAAGTTATATATATATATATATATATAGTATATATGAGTAAGTATATATGGCTATGTTATAAGTATATATAGTATATATATATATGTTGGTTATACATAGTTAGCAGTTACAGTTGGTTAAGGCATATTATACATATATATATATATATATATATATATATATATATGATATATATACATATATGTATATATAAACAAAAGATCTTTAATACTTTTATATACTTTGTGCATGTCTTCTACTTTAAATTAACTTAGGTCCAAAATGGTAAACTAGAGCCACCAATTATATATATATATAAAGATATATATATATATGTTATATGTTATGCTGGTTGGCTGTTATATATATATATAAGTAAGTATATATATATATATATATTATATATATATAAAGTTAAGGTTATATATATATGCTATTACATATATGGTTATTTGATTTGTGCTTGACACGTACCTTACGGCCCAAACTAGGAGTACAAAATCCTGATATAGCAATCTTCCAGCGAAATTATTTTTCAAAAAACCTTATATACATATTTGTAGTCATACATATATATATGAGTTAGTATAGTTATAGTTAAGATATAGTTATACATATATATACATATATATATATATACATATATATATTATTATATATATATATATATATATTATATATTACATATATATATAAGATATGTATATATATATATATATATAACATACATATTATTGGCTGGTTGGCTTTGAATATAATTTTTAGCTAAATATATTATTATTACATATATATATATATTATTATATAGCTACAATATATGAGTTATATATATATATATATATATATATATATATATATATATATTTAATAATTTCTTTCTTATCTTTTCTATTTTACCAGTGGTTTCAACAAGTACCAATTTTTGTAGGTTAAAAATAAAAATGTTAAAGATTGTCCTTATTTGGACATTAATTTGTCCTTTTCATTTTCATCTCATCTGGCAACCCTGATTGGTATCTTCAGTTCATTTTTGCCCGACACAGTGACTGGCGCATCAACAACATAAAAATATTACTTGCATCCTCATCATGGAATTATCATCATGGTTAGTAATATTTTTTTTATTGTTAGGCCTGAACAGCCTACGTGCTCTTGCTGATACATACATAAGTGCATCTGTTCTGATGATTTATTCAAGAATTAAAAAGTTAAATAATTGAGTTTTCAGAAGTAGAACATTATTTATTATTTTAAACAAATAGGTGACTTAGCAGTTTTGATATTAATATGGATGGTCGAAAAAGGTTGAGCGGCGCAAAATACCGTAAAATAGCAGAAGAGAAAAGGAGAAAGGATAATGAAGTGTTATCCAAAATACCAAGAGTAGACTCATTTTTTATCACAAAGACAAATGAATCTATCGTGAGTGCGGATGAATCTGAAGCACAAAATCATTGATGATAACGATAACACGGGTAATCGTGAAACATATGCATCGATTTCTTACGTTACTGTCGAGAATAGTTAGCAGGTAGACGAAGAACAAGACAAAGAAATCTTTATACCAAGGGATGATCCATTTTATTGGAAGGTTAGTGAGCCACGCGAGACTACTTGCAAAATGGGGTTAATCAACATTCAGACATAGATTTTTTTAATTCTGAAGAGAATTTGTATCCAGATAAAAGTAGATTCTAACAAAATCCTTGTTTAAACGAAAATTTTAAATGGATGTTGAGAAACGTGACTATTTAGTGTACTCTAACATTCAAGGATCCGTTCTGTGGTCCGTGTAAACTTTTGGAGGCGGTGTTGTATCTCTGTTTGTAACAGAAGGATTTAACGATTGGAAGCATGGCAAAACAAGATTGACTGAACATGAGAAAATTCCGTTCGCCATCGTGATTGTATGTTGATGCTGAAGAGACCAAGTAATTCATTATGTGTAGAGTTGACAAGCAGCTGCCCTCTCAACTAGAAGAAGAAGTAAATATTGGAGAAAGCACTACAAAGAGCTATTGGGCTGTTGTTAAGAAAACTTTCCTCGTGGAGTGCGCCTATTTCTGAGTGATGATGAAATAAAATGGCTCTGTCGGAAATGGAAATTTTATGATTTGTCTGGAACTTATTAACAATTCTGACCTTTTTTTTTTACAAAATCACCTATCTCAATGTCAAATTCTGGCAAAGGAAGCACTTCTTATTTATCACATAGCACCATGAACTACCCAAATTATGATAGAGTTAAAAATAATCGTGAAATATGAAAGCAAAATTCAGGAAAGTAAGTATTTTTCTATTATTGTTGATTCCACTCCAGACATTACTCAT
>JABUQX010082320.1:0-11949 GCA_015478945.1 Trachelipus rathkii | reverse complement strand
AATAATACCCTGCCTTTCTGAATTGTGCATAATTTCTATAAAACTGATAAAAAGATAATTTTAACCCAATAACAATGACATCATATACCCTCTTCCTTTTCTGATAGCAATAATTATTGTATAAATTGTAGAATAACCACATGATTGATACTCTAATGTAATATAAATAATAATAATAATATTTCTATTTATTAATGATTAAAATATATAAGTGATAATATTAATCATTGCATTATGGATACCTCTCAAAATATAACTAGAAGTTTGTGTGTAATAACAACAACAATTGTTATGCTACTTAATGTGAGGGTAACTACCAACATCACAAGAATTGTGAAATAATACATAATAATAATAATAATAATAATAATAATAAATAATAATAATTCACGCAGGTCAACAAATTTTACAATTTTTCTCTTGTCTTCTGATCAATCGATAGCTACTTGTTTATGTCGATTTTGTGTGCTGAATTCCAAAAATCTATTTATTTTTTGTCTGTTCCGTGTCCCAGTTTTTGCCACTGTTCACATGTAAACCTCGATAAAGAGAAAATTGTAATAATTATTTTTCCTCTGCGTATACAGAGACATTAACGGAGTGGTTATTACAAACATAATCACAATAACAATGCTGTCTTGCCTAAAATACTATACCGGTACATATATATATATATATATATATATATATTATTATATATATATATATTATTAAAATATACTATTTCTATATATATATATACTATATATATATATTATATTATATATATTATATATATAATATATATATTATATACTATTATATATATAATTATATATATATAATAATAATATATATATTATATATATATATATATATATATATATATATATATATATATATATATGCTATGAAAATTTCATATTGATTGGACAAATAAAAAAAAATACTGTTTTTTCATTCATGAAACATTGTTAAAATTTTTTTTGCCATTTTTTAATTTTCATATGAATGGCGGCAAAACTGGATCTCATTGACAAACGAATGTAAAAAACTACATAAGAAAAGTCACATACAGGTCAATAAAAATCTTACTGTTCCTAGTGATAATCAACAACATAATAAGTAATACAAAATTAAGAATATATAAATAATAATAATAATAATAATAATAATAATAATAATAATAATAATAATAATAATAATAATAATAATAATAATAATAATAATAACACTGGAGAACAAATTTTTTTTACTTTTATTTAAGATTTTTCATATGTAGATTTTTACGCTGATTCCACAAATTATATTGGTGTTTGTCTATAAGGTCCAGTTTTGCTGGCATTCGCTTGAAAGCAAAAAAAATTATACTCTTTTTTTTTTTTACCATTTCGAAATGAAAAACCGCTATATCTTTTCTATTATTTATACTATCAATTTGCAATTTTCAAAGCATATAGGCCTATAGCTATATATATATTTGGTGATGATACACGTATTTTGTCTTCCATTCTGTTTTACAACATCCAACCCATCTTGTCTGCGGTTCACAGGAAAACAATAGTTTGCAATTTTGTCCATAATTGTTAAACATGGCGTGAAATAGGTGTCAAAACTGATCCTAACAGACAAAAGCCAATAAAATTTTTGAACTCTGCATGAAAAAATGTGTAAGAAACGGGTATTTTTTGTCTTGCAAAAAATTCTTTGTTGACCTGTGTTATAATAATAATAATAATAATAATAATAATAATAATATTACAGAACAGTAATACAGAAATCCTTTTATTAATAATAAGTAATAATAATAATAATAACAATAATAATAATAATATAATAATAATACATAATTATTCATATTTTAACCATAATTACCACTACCATTTACAATTATAATTTTAATCATGATTTGCGAATAATAATAATAATAATAATTTATATACTACATATGAATTATAACTAATTATTAATAATCTCTCTAGATTAGGTATTTCTTCAGATTGGCAGATATACTATTACGCCAAACCACTCTCCTCTAAGACCACCTTGTGGTCTCCAAAAGTCGTGGTATGGTTGTACCGCAGGGGAGTACGCCATAGAAGTAGATCTGGTGTTTCACAGTTCACTTGCGAGTAACGACTCCCGCTCTCTGAATATCAAGCGAGCTTGAGGTTCTCTCAATGTTTCGTCGTGTCTGCCTTTATTATATATTATATATTATTTCGGTTATATTATCATACTATCTGCATCGGTCCAAATTATTGTGATATTATGAGTGATCCCCCACATATGTACTATACATCTAAGCTTATTCTATGATTATATATATATATCACGTCATTTCAATTATTATATTTTATAGATTATAATCTATAATTCGCGGAGTATAATTATATTCTATATATAACTTTAGGTCATATACAGGATCACACTTCTTCTGGATAAGGTCAGGGATAGCGTCAGGGAAAGTCAGGGAAAAAAATAACACCACAAAAAAAGCATGCTCAGGAAACGTTTTACAAGACTATATAGTGCTGAAAGACCATAGTGGAAAATTAAAAATTTCAAAAAATCATACTAGGAAGAATGATCCATGGACCAAGTTGCACTATTTCTTGAGATAGACTATATTTTTTTTCTCTTACTGGCACACTTCATAATTACTGTGGAAAAAGAGATGTATTTGATATAACTGTGAGCTGAATCAGGTGATGGGCGAGGAATGACAGTCCATAAATCTACTTCTATCCTGGTTTCTTTCACTTTTTTAGCTCCACTATTACCTACCTATTCTTGCCCTTCTATTCTGAGATCATAGAGGTTGCTCCCAAGTTCGATCCTTTCTAAGTTGAAGGTGGTTGGTATATGGATGTGTTTTAGACTATGACTTATGATTTAATCTGTTTATATCTTTTTTCTTTTTGACCTGGTATACTTTTTGAAGTGTTTTTTTTGAGGTTTGGACGAAGGGATTTTGGATTTTTGTGCAGTTTGAATCGTATGGTATTTATGTTAATTATGTTATTTATAAATGGACTTCAAACAAAAAAACCGAGGGGATTGGCAATTTTGGTTGAGGGGGGGGCTTTTTGTTGATTTTTATAATAAAAAAAACCAATTTTCTGATGGTTTTTGATTTTTTTTGATATTTTGATTTTTGGATAGGTTTCGTAACGTCACGCGAAATATAAATTGCAAGTGTCCTTACAAAATTATATATCGCGTGACTTAACGAATCTGAAAAAATAAAAAAAAAAATAAAAAAAATCACCAAAATGGATTTTTTTTAAAAAAAAATCAAGAAAAATCACCAAAGATTGCCCATTCAAACAAAAAAACTAACTAACGACCAGTGGTTGGAGTAAAACTGAACCCACAGTTTATCAGGTGATTGGGTAAAGGACCTGATAGTTCCAAGGCATACTGAAAATATGTAAAAAGAACTCTTGATCATCTAACATGGGACGCTAAGCCGAAGTTTCACATTCAAGAGGGAAACTCCTTTTAAATTTAATCAAAACTCAGCAGGACCAAACATCATTGAAAAACTTTTTCGTTACGTGTACTAATTAAAAAAATATTAAGTGCCTAAATGAACAACTGAAAATTATGCCATTCCATAAACTTCTAATCATAACTCAACCGATTGTAAATGACCCTGGGTGTTCTATTAATAACCAACCAAAACAAGTTTATCAATCAGTTTCATTTTTTGCATTAAGATTATGGTTTTACAGGATCTGAAATACTATGGGGCATTAAAGGTGTGGTGGATGATACAATGTCTTTAAAACTCGGTGGCAGGATATGAGGGGAAAACATTTAATTATATGTTTCAGATAGTGCAGTTTAGCTTCAAATTTTAAATTGGGACTGATGAAATGTAAATATGTGATTAAACCATGGACTTGCTCCCTATTTTGCTAATAAAGAAAGCACAATACACTCTACGTTGCAGTGAAGCTCATTCTACCCTTGAATGAAAATTCAATAATATTTTCATGAAACTTATGTCTTTCTAAAAGACTTGATTAGTTTTTTTTCTTCTATAGTACCTGGGAATCAATGTTTTGTGGAATTGTGGCAAATTATTAAATTTAGACTCTGATATATTTCGCATGGGAAATGCGACAGTGGAAGAGGGGTTTTCTATAAATTAAGGCAATTTTAGTGGAGAATCTGAAAAGAACATAGTCTGTTTCTCAAAGAACAGTGCACAAGGCTATAAGATCTCGTGAAAGTGTACTCATAAAGTTCTTATCACTCAAAAAATTGTTGACAAATGTAAGACTGCCCATAGGAGATATGACAGAAGGTACATCTTCATAAGCACGTCAAAACAGAACCAAATAAGAAAAAGAATAAAAGGTTTGAACAAAAAGAAATTATCGCATACAGTATCAATAAACTTGGAGAGCAGAGAAAGATTTTTTAAAACTGAAAGCTTTGACAGAAGAAGGCGCAATAAAATTCAAAATTCAGATGCTTGAGAAGAAAAAGTTAACCAAAATCTCCCATTTAAAACTTTTGTGATCACAGTGGACTTATTCACCTAGGCAATTAATGTAAGCTTTAAGCAATTTTTCTTTTGTTATAAAATAAAATGTTTACTTTTGGAAAAAAATAAAAAAGGAGTGCATTGGACGGCGCTATGGGGAAAGTATAGGCTGATTACTAAAAAAAAAAAATTATTGTTTTAATTACATTCAATTGGATGAATGAACAGTTTCTAATAGCTAAATTTTCAAAATTTAATTGTATGAACTGAGTAAATAGGCTGCAATGATGATTAATAGATTTATACGACAAAAAATAATGAACACGCTGGGTCAGGGAAATTTTGCGGATTGGGTCAGGGAAAGTCAGGGAATTCAATTTCAAAATTTCAGTGTTGAACCCTGTTATATATGTAGTTATATTATGCTTATATTTATTTTCCGTCTTTAGGGGTACGCTCCTCTAGAAAGTGAAATCATAATTGGTTATTTCTACGGATAATCGAGTGATAGGATGAAAATGATTCTTGCATTTGATCTTTTTCGTTCATCTTGTTAATAAATACAATTGAAAAAAATAATTATTTTTTTATAAATGGAACAGCTTAAAACATGCTATACCATACAGTATATTTGCATTTATATTATTATTTATTATTATTATATTATTATTATTATATTATATATTATTATTATATTATTATTATTATTATTTCATTATTATTATTATTATTATTATGTAATCTCAAACCCTTGCAAAATAATTTGATCAGGCAGACGAAAAAATTGCTACCCATTTCGCAACTATGGCAAGAATGAATTGACGGGGTAATGGATGAACTTTGGAATACAGAGCCAGAAGATACAGCGAATTACCCACATTGATATAAAATATTGAGCTTGAATATTGAGACAGATGTTGACGGACATCACCACATTGTTGAAAAAAGTTCTGGATTGGATGAAAATCAGGTAAGAATGATGCAGTTAATGCTTATTAAATGGTTTGAGGAATTGTATTACGACTTATTTTCATGATTTTTTTAAAAATTGTGAAATGCATATGAATATTCATTTACTCACAACGTAGTTACAATTCTTAAAATTATTTTTATATTCCTCTGATCTTTCTTGTGCTTTATTTATAGTACCTTTTCTCCATAACTTTGATATCTTGGTTGAATCTGACCTGTTTTTCATCACTTACATCACGTAAATTACTTGGAAACTAGTTAAGATGGCTATTTAAAAAAATACATTTAAAAATGTTATTTATGCTTATATTGCAACCTAACTCTTTGTAGTCTGTATTTTTTTTTTTTTTTTTTTTTTTTTTTACGATTTCATTGTAGTTATCTGCCCTATAATTGCCTAATATGTTTTATATTAAGTCCATGACTGAGAACTAGGCATTTTTTTTTATGCATCCATTCAGGATATAAGGAAAATTGTTGTCTTTAATTAATGCTCTTATTTGTGTGTCATTGAAAATTCCTGCATTGATTTTTTCATAACTTAAATTTGGTAATTTTGAAATTATGTATTTTAAACTCTTGCCGTTTGTATCTCAAGCTTTTACATATTTAATGAGGCCTAGTTTGATATGCAGAGGAGGAAATATGATTTTATCTCTGCTCACTAAAGGTGAATTAATAAAAAAAAATTCTCTGACATTAAGTGATGTTCGCACTGGCCAGATTTGTTTGAAATATTGTTCTGCCTTGGCTCTGCTGTCCCATAAGCAAAGGAAGCAGGGTTATTTTACATACCCCCCTTGTTGTCATTGTCCTAGTAGAAAGTTAACCATTTTTAAGTGATCCACTTGTACTCCCTATTTTTGGTAAGATTTAAAACCTTTTTTGTATGTTCATCTTTTAATTTCATTGAGTGACCAATTGGTATCGAGCTGTATAGATTGCTATTATTCAACAACACACACTTAAGGCTTCTTTTTGAATTGTCCAAAAACAAGTGCCAATTATTTGTATTGTAAGACAACCCCCATCTCCTTTAACAAACCATATATGTCGCAGCAATATAGAAGATAGTTTAATCTTCTATTCTAAAATATATAAGAAGTTCTTCTCTTTTTCTGTAAAATAAAATGTATGTGTTTGAAGTAAGCATGTTCCCCCCCCCCAGTCTTTAAACTAAAATCTCTGTCTTTTTTGGCAAATTTAGATCCCTTACATGATCATTCAACTCTGCCTGGTTAAACTTTTGCTGATCGTTTTGACTTTCAAATACACTGGGGTCAAAATCGGTGTCTGACACCTCAGAGTGAATAATAAAATCTTCAAGAACATCTTCATCTAATTCTTGAGTTGGCAAAGCCTCATATTTTGGAATGGGAATCTCATTTGCATGTCTCACTGGTCATATCGCGGTGTCGAAATTTGGGTACTATGTTAAATGTTTATTTTTGGCCTGAAGCAAAATTAGCAATCGGTTTCGTGGTTAGTAGACTCTCGCCACACCTGATATGGAAAATAAATTGTAAACTGTTAACAAAAGTGAGGAGAGATTTGTTTTTATGAATTTTATCAAAAGTTATCACCCAAAGATTTCTATGTGTTTCAACCTTATACAATATTTGAGATTTTTGCTAATAATATACCTAAGTTACAATAACATTTAGGTTAGTACAGCATACTAGTGATTAAATTATAGTTTTATGAAATCATACTTACCATCAGAACTCCAGAGAGTAATTTTGAATCTGAACCTTTCATCCAATGTCGCAGTCTTAAAATGCATATAGTACTGGCTTTATGTAGAGCCCTTAATTTATCTTGGTCCCCCAGTTCTATGACAAAGTAGGCTAAGCAAGCTCTTTATACTTTATACAAAGTCAGTTATATTTGCTTGTTAATGTGTATTTGTTAAATTTCCGCATATATATATATATATAATACTATATATATATATATATATATTATATATAATATATATAGTATATACTATATATATATTAAATTATATTATATAATATATCATATTATAAATATATAATAATATATATATAATATATATATATATATACTATATGACATTGAGGTTTTTAAGTTTTTGATCACCGCCTCTTCATACGAAGACGCTGGTTCAATCATCCGCGTAAGCAAGTTGGGTTTTTCCTACCTGGGGGGCAAAGAAATTAAAACCTTGAACTGCGAACAGCGTGGTGGACGCTGGCGCGTTTGGGATAGCCTGCCTTTAAAGTCGATTTTCCTGTTCCGGTCCCCCCGTGTTCCCCTGCATGGGGATAAAGCACGCGTAATATATATTACTCTATATATATATATATATATATATTATTATAGTATACTATATATATTATAATATATATATATATAATATATACTATATATATTTATATATATATAATATATATTAATTATCTGTGATATTGTATCCCACACCCTTCCACCCTATTTGTCTGTTTTTTCGGCTGAACTTGATAGCAAGTCCATGGGGTAGAGGAATCAGTCCTTCGCCGGTGGGGTAATTTATACACTTTTCTGATTCTGCGGAGCGCTCTCCAGTCGTTGCACTTTGACCGGTCAAGCCCGTAACCCTGTTGGTCGTGTGCACTCGAACAGCGTCCTCCTGCTGTTACTGCGCAGAAACCACTACATTTGAGTACTCTGTTGGGTTCCCTCCTAGTGGTGTTCCTGGTAACGAAATCGGGGCGCATGGGGAAGCCAGGAACAGCGGCTGTGCCCTGGCCAATTTCCCGTCTTCCAGATTTCGTCCATCTCTTTCCGTGGGCTGTCCTCTCTGGGCTGGCAGTCATGTTGGGCGGAAGATGCTCATGGCGCCAAACTTCGGAATGTCAAACCTCCTGTGGCCGGTGGTCTTCATCTAGTAGAAGATCGCTTTCTGGAGGTGTAGGTCCTGGCTCGTTGAGTCGCGTCGTTGGTCGATCGACGAATCTCAACTCATGGAATTTCTATATGTCTCGGGGGTTCCCGGCCGACAGCTGCTCCCTTGTTGCTGTTACTGCTCTTCGGTGCGAAATGCCCGTTGCCATCGTCCAGCACCCTTCATAGCAAGGCCGAAGTTCTTTCCCGCATGGACGTGCTGAACTATCATCGTTCAGGCAGCTCGCGCCCTCTCAGCACATCTTATCGTAGACGGTCTTATTTCGTAGTGATTGCAATTTTTGCCGTCTCCTATTTGGAATGCTGAACATTCTGTATAAGACAACATCCATCCTCAGCCTTGTATCCTATTTCGTCTTCTGTTAGTATCCAAACACGGTATAGAGCCGCATTCGTGGTGGTGTGCTTGGAGTCCACTGCCATACGATCAACTCAACTAAAAAAAAAAAAACAAAGACATACTGTATTAGTTTTATATTATTCATTATCTATTATTATTATTATATATTATTATTATATTATTACTTATTTAGTATTAATATTATCATAGACTATTGTACTTACTATTATTGATTATAATAGTTATATACGAGAAATTTGTGAACCTGCAAGAAGAAGCTTCCTCGATGTAGAAAAAATAACCCTGAAATGTTTCGAAATTCAAATTCGAATCAGGCCATGGAAAGGATGAATTCAATTGTCAACTTGTACCGTCAAAAATTCCCTGTTGCGTGCCTTCCCTCCAAGTAAACGATGCACGTGGAGAGGAACATACAGAGTATGTTTGTCTATCTTTGACAATTACTTTGTAATCAATTTATAGTGACCCGCCGGATGTGCCTTCTCTGCATGGTTATTATGCCAACTGTCCCTGATGATTGTAGTTTAAAAACTCAATTTCTTGTATTTCTATCAGCAGCTCAGGCCAAACCACGCAGGCGTATACGAAACTTTTCATTTAGACAGTGGGAAAATGTCAAGCTTCTCTTTGTGAAATCGAAATATATTCCTAAAGTACCGATTTGTTCTTTATTAATGGTTTTTGACAAGAACCACCAAAAGGTTCACCCATTAAGGTTAAGTCTCAGCCCTTCCTACGATCGCCGGTGGGGTGCAGTATTGGAGTGAAGGTAAACAAGAAACGGTGCAAAAAACTGATACTATTTAAAAATAACGATCAGTGTTTTTTTTGTACGTGCTTAATGTAAATATTTCTTAAAACAAATTCAGAATAGCTTTGAATTTTTAAAAAGTCAAAAAAAAACATTTTGTTTTTATGAAAAAGTTTTTTTAATTTAAAAACTGTTTTTTGTTTTCATCCTGCCCTTGCACAGCGTTTGGTAAAATCTCTCGGTTCTAATATAGACAAAAGTACTTATAATCTTTAATGTAGTGTTGAATCTGACGACCTATTCATATGGTTGCGTATTTATTTATGCACATCTGTTCGTTCTCTTGAGTTTGTTTACAAAATGCTATTTCTATAGATTTTTATTTATTTAGTGCCAACGTGAGCGATAAACACGTGGATGATGTAAGGTACGCATGAGCTTGAAGAGTAAGGTGTTGCTTTTACAATAATGTAGGATTCTCAGAAGTCTGCAGGGAACGACCAGTCGAATATATTGGGTTGAAAGCGGTTGAGAAATTTAGATTGTGGCTTTTTGTCGAGGTCTTAAAAATTATCAATGGCAAAGTCTGAGTCCAGCTACGATCATTCGACTTATCATATCTCCATCAAGAGGTTGGCAAAACAGAAACGGTTGATAAAATGGTTTCTTCCAACCTGTAAACTTATGAAAAGTAATCGGAAAGTCAAGTTTGCGTGTACGCCCCGAGCCAATCTGAACACCACCGCCCTCACTCACAAAAATCATTGAAATGTGCGTCTGAATAGGCCAACTATGAAGGATATCATAAAGCGCACGATTGTAAAAAGAGGCAATATGCTTACGCGATCAACTATAACAGATTGCTTACATGTCTTGAGGTGCAACTAAAAAAGTAGATCATAAAACGAACATTTAAAAAGGCAGTCATGATGCTTACGGCCTGCATGCAAAGATGCAGAAATTATTGAAACTTGTTGCCGGTGCGAAGTGCGAACCGTTTCGAATGCGCTAATCGCTAAAGATGCGCTTAAAAAAGAGCATTAATGCATTAATATTGCATTCAGACTACCCGAAATTATTTAAGGATTCTGAGATTGACCGTCATGAGAACTCAATTGCAACGGGGAAGCGTTAAAATGCACATGCTCAAACATTGAAAATATCAAGTTGCTGTTAAACTGTTCGTGAGTGCAGCGGCATGAGATGGTAACCAGAAAAGAACGCTAAAAACATGCACCGATTGCGTATCATGAAAAAAATAAAGTTACTGTTAAGGTGGGAGGAGTCAGATAAGATGTAATCGTGAAGAAAGCCTAAAAATACATGTGCTTAATCATGGAAACCATAGAAGCTTTGTCAAGATGTGCTGACGGTGTAAGTTTGAGAAGTGAATCGCGAAAAGAAGACTTAAAAATACAGTTGCTTAAGCATGCTAAATCTACAAACTGGATTTACAATGTTCGAGTGTGAGATGAATTAATCACACCGGAGGCCATATAAAAAAACACATGCTGCCAGACATACAAAATATAAAATTATGCTAAAGTTTCTGAGTGCACGCTTGAATGTATTTTAGGAAAGCTTAAAATCTGCATATCGCTTAAACCACGCAAATATAAAAGTTATTTAGTTTCCGGAGTGTAGCCTTTGAATGCTAATCTCAAAGCAGTTTAAAAGGAACACATGGCTCCATCACACTCGGAGTCAAAAGCGCCGTATAAACTGTTGCGATGTGTGACTATGAATGCGAACCAGCAAAACCAAGCCTCTAAAAAACACACTGCTTATAACGCATACGATATGCAAACTTTTACAATGTGCTCACTGTACGCTACCAATGTACACCCAACGACACTCATTTCAAAAATTTCGAGAGCGTTAAGCTGGCAGATCGTCAAACTTTTTTAAATATGTGCTCACTGAGTTATGAATGTAATCAAGGAAAGTATCCCCTAAAAACCACAGCTATATTCACGGAAAATGTAGAAGTTATATTTAAAACGCTTATTCGAGCGTGCAATACGAATGGTAATCGCCGTCAAAGCATAGCTTAAAACTTCACACATGCTTACCGACGCAATCATCAAAATGCACCCCGGCGGGACCTCAAAGGAACAAATCTAGACAACGATGAACTGAACCGTGGCCAAATTCCCATACTCAATCTGATATCTAACTCACAACTATGATGCGTACTTAGAATAGTATATGCGTCCTTGTTGTAGTTTTGTCAACTTCCATCAAACTCAATAAAGGGAAGCGGAAAGTAATTTTTGAAAACATGCTTGGAAATAGAATATGTGTTGTTCTGTGTATATTAGAATATATATATAATATATATATATAATATATATATATTATAATATATTAATATATATATACTACTATATTACCTAATAATTATATATATTCTATTTATATATAGTATATATATATATATATATATATATATATAATATTATTGATATTACTATTACACTG
>JABUQX010082319.1:22500-50000 GCA_015478945.1 Trachelipus rathkii | reverse complement strand
ATAATATATATATATATATTATTATATATATATATATAATATATATATATATATATATATATATATATATATATATATATTAATATAATATATATATATATATATATATATATATATTAATTTACAAAGAGGATTTTCTTACCGTTGTTCCTTTTTTACTCGAGTCTTCCTTTAAGTTGTATTTGTTGTAATTTGTATGTCTCTCATTTCTTTTATCTAATTATTCATCTCTATTTTATTTATTCCTTTTATTATAATTCCATCTTCTCCTTAAATCTTCTTAGTTATTATTAATTGTATTTGCTTCTTGTTAATTATTTTATTAGTATTCTTTATTTTATATTCTAGTATTTCTCAATAATTATTTATATTATTTCGTAGCTTTTTATAGGTCTTATAAAATTAATTTATCTTTATCTCTTTTTATAAATCTTATCTAGCTGAAAAGGAGAAGAAAGATTATGCATTATCATTATATGTATATATATAATATATTATATATATAATATTAATATATATATATATATATATTATATATATTATATATAATATATATATATATATTATATATATATTTGTTATAAATTTTTTCATAAGTTACTAGAGTTGGTGTAGGTAGAGATGGTATCGAAGTGAAAAGTCATGATTGATTTTGTGTTGTGAAGAAGGAGATGTTTGAAGCATGTGTTGGATGTTAAATCCGTGAGGGGTTTTAGGAATGGGATATCGGACATTATGTTGTTCTATGTAAAATTAAGTTAGTGGGGGCTTGATGGAGAGGAGTGATAGAAAGGAAGTAGGGTAAAAAATTAGTGAGAGAAGTTAAGTGAAAACAAGACAATAAGGATAAGTATGTAAGAGCGCTCGCTGGTAAATCGGTGGTTGAATGTTAACAAGTTGATTTACTGAACAAATCTGGGGCAAATGAAGGAAGCAATTGTTAGAGATGTCCAAAGGAAGTGTGTGGATGTTCTAAAGTTAAGAAGTTAAGAATGTTAACAGTGAATGATGGAATGAGAGGTGATGAAACGGTTAAAGGTAAAAAAGAAAGCGTGGTTGAATGTACTAAAAGGCAAATGATGAAGTCACAAAAGAAAGATGCTTGGGATTTATATAAGGAGCGAAAAAAGAAAATACTAAAAGGTGCATGCGTAGGAGAAAACAAGAGGTTAAATGAACAGTTTGGAAGGAGATGAATGGGGACATACAAGAGAATATGAAGTTCTTCTGGAAGGAAGCGCGGAAAAGGTTAAGATTGAGAATAAGGGAAATCTGCTTTGAATAATGAAATAGGGGTGGTGCTTTTGTAAACTGATGAAATGGATGTGGGAGGAGTGTGGAGGAAACACTTTCGAAATCTGCACATATTAAACAGTAATTGAAGAGGTGATAGTGAATGTAGGTGTGGGTTTGATGTGCAAGAAGAATAGGTATTTTGGGATGAGTTATAGTAAGGAGGAGTAATGGGTAGAGTGAGAAAAGTTGAAGAATGGGTAAATCTCAGGTATAGATGGAAATTACTGGTGAAATGATTAAGAACGGATGCGAGATGGTGATTGATTGGATTGGAAGTTGTGGTAATAAAGCGTTTATGGAGCGGTATAGCTCCAAGGGATTGGAGGAGAGCGGTTAATAGTACCCTTATATAAGGGTAAGGGAGAAAAGGGGAACTGTAGGAAAGAATATTAAGGGGAATTAGTTTCTTGAGTGTGTAGGGAAGGTATATGCTGGTAATATTTTGTCGAAAGAAAGTGCGTTCGAGTGACTGAAAGCGGACTGATTTGGTGAAGACAAGGTGCGTTTAGGATGGTAGAGGAGGATGTTCGGATCAAATCTTTACATTGAAACAAATTGATTAGAAAAATGAGGGAGAAGAAGAATAAATATGTATTTTAGGTGTTATGGATTTTGTAAACAGGCGTATTATGATAGAGTTAATAGGGAAGCTTTATGGCGGGTGTTAGTGATATATATGGTTTTGGTGGTATGCTTCTGAATGGAATCAAAAGTATGTATGGAGATAAGTGAAGCGTGTGTGAAGAATAAATGGTGTCAATGGTGATTCGGTTTAGGATTAATAGCGGAGTGAGACAGGAATTTGTTATGTCGTCCTTGGTTATTCAATTGTTATATGGATGGGTTATGAAAGAATTAGAGGTGGAATGGCAGGAAAATGGTGTTAGAATGTGGAGATGAGTGGAGGTGCCCTACCTATTTATATGCGGATGATTTGGCTGTGTGGCGAATTCTGAAGAGAGTTGAGAGAATTGGTAGAGAGATTGGCAGGGTGTGTAAAATAGGGGTTTGAAAGTTAACGTGGATAAGAGTAAGGTTATGGTTGTGAAGTGAGGACAGTCCTCAGTGTGAAGTTATGTTAGATGGTGTGAGCAGCTGGCGAAAACAAGTGTCTGAGTTTAAATATGTAGGTATATGTTGGATGAAGAAGGAACGGGTGATGCAGAGTGTAGTAGGAAAGTTGTGAATGCAGGAAGGTGGGCTTGGTGGCAATTAAATACGTTGGTGAATCTGTAAGGGACTAAATCCTGAGTGTGCTAGGGGTCTTACATGAGGGTAGTTGTTACACCTGTGTTATTTTATAGTAGTGAACTATGGTCTGAATAAGAAGTATAGATCTAAAGTTAAATGTGTTCAGATGGACAATCTTAGGGTGTGCTAGGTGTGAGAAGAATTGATAAATGAGGAATGAACTTATTAGAAGAAGTTGTTGTGGTGTGAAGAAAAGGGGTAAATGAGAGAATAAATGAAGTATGTTGAGAATCGTTTGGTCATATGGAAAGGATGAATGATTAGTCGGTTGGTTAAGCGGATGTTATAGTGGCGAGTGTGTTGGGGAACCGGACGGCTGGGAGATCGAAGAAAAGTGGATTGAGTCAGTAAACGGATGTTTGAAGGAGAGAAAATGGAGTTTGGTAGAGGACGAAAAGAAAGCTGTACAAACAGGAGTGAATGGCGGGGGGTTGTGAGGTTATGCGTTGTGGCCCACCTGGCCAAGGGATGAACCCTTACATTTACGATCTACCATAGTGAGGGCTCCATCGCTGTCCCATGAAGCCTTAGGGTGGATTTTCTGCCTGCGACTAGTTCTCACTAATTAATGGTACTGAGGGCGCGGTAAGGCTTGGGCTTTCTTTTCGAACTTTTGTATTGTTCGGTCTACTTTTCTTTTCCGATGCTCATCACGCACCTTACTCCCATTTCTTGGGAAAATAGAAGGTAGATAAAAGAACATATATAATATATATATATTATAAATATTTATATATATATAATATATAGTATATATATATAATATATATAGTATATATAATATATATATATATATATATATATATATATATATATATATAGATATATAATATATTATAATATATATATATATTTTAGTGAGTGTCATAAGACCCACCAAAGGATTCACAAAGAAGCGGCCACACTGGGCTGAAAAATCAACACCATGGGCAGGCCCTGACACATACATATTACAAATGTCAAAGGAAGATTTGAATGGTGAAATGAATATGTAATAGCCAAAAAAAAAAAAAAAAAATTGTTATCCTTATATATAATATAGTCCTAATGTTACATAACAAAATCAAATGTTATAAAGAAAACACTTAAATTATACAAAGAAAAATAAGAGTTACTGCTAAAGTGGGAGGATTCAGATAAGGTATGGGATAATCTTTTATTAGATGTTATGGACCGTAAAGTAGAAAAATGACGACGGCAAATAGGGTCAAGCTAATCTGGGAACAATCAATGAAGATATGGCGAACATATTGCGGGGTATGCAACGGTAAATTTTTGCAAATGGGAGGAGGGTTCTCTCGTGACATATAGTGACTGTGGCAGTATATTGGTTGGCCAATTACGGAGCGTTGGCAAGTATCACCTTCTTGTAAGCGCTTTCGTTCTGTGGAAGACCACCACTCACCAATGCTTGGCTTTATATTTCTATGAGTTTCGCTACCCGCTGATCACTCGTCCAGCACTCTTGCCAACAAGATCGAAATCCTTGTCGGAGAGCGGGATAGTATTCAGTTGATGGGAGGTGGCCTTGTCGAATGGCACCTGGGAGGTACCTTGAACATCTCCGCAAAGAAGAGGCTGCCATTTTTGCCTCTCTATCGGCGACTTTATTGCCAGTTACTCCTACATGAGAGGGGTCCAACATAAAATGATGTTTCTTACGGGGGTGGAGCAGGCAAAGAAATTGTTGTACGGCGAATACCATTGTGTTTTTGAATAAGGGGTTTTAAGCGCTTGGAGGGCGCTGAGCTAATTTGAATTAGTAAACTAAGAGTGGTCTTGGATGAGAAATATAATTCGAGAAAGGGCAATCATTATAGTCATTAATTCTGTCGTAAAAATTCAAGCATGAAGGTGAGGGTATGGGAGAGGTTGGAGTCAGGAAAGACAGCAGATGCACCCACACTCTACCCTGTTTTAGAGCCACTAAACACTGGAGTAAATTCATCGTGAACTACGGAATGAGACTGAAATGTGGCCTTAACAAGGCAGCAGGGTGGTTAGATTGGAGAGAGAGGTTAGGGCCAAGCAAATTGTAGGAGCGGGCAATTGCCAAGGTGTGTACTCTTCATCGTAAGAAAAAGGCAGCACCTTTTGCAAAGGGATGTTAAGAATGTTATGAACTGTGTTGCAAATGGCCCAGTTAATAGGCATTGAGCGATCTCCTGCAAAATCGGTTCAAAGCCAGAACGGTATTGCGGGTTTGAAAACGAAAGATTAACTTTTGCTCAATGATGTTTTCCCTTGACAGAAGAAGACTGGCATCACATTGATTCAACTCAAGGCTTACCGGGAGGGACGATCGGGAAAAGGCTCCAGTGGGGATACGGATTGCCTCGTTTTGGACGGGATCTAATAGGCGTAGTAGAGTTGGGGTGGCTTGACCATATACTACACAGCCATGGTCAAGCTTCAATCGGACTAGGGCGATATAGAGACGTAAAAGGGACTTGCACCCAAGAATTTTGAAGAGAGATGACGTAACGGGTCAAGCACACGATGACAAGTCGTTTTCAAGAGTTTAATATGCGGTGCGTATGTTAAGTGGTGCATCTAAATGGAGTCCTAAAAATTTGACTTGTGAAGTTACAGGAATGAGAGAACTATATAGGTTAGGCTCGTTGAAAGAAGGTGGCATGTTCTTCGATTCCCTTTTTTCTTAAAAAGCACTGCTGAGGTTTTGGTGGGAGAGAATTGGGAGTCGCCCCATTGTGAAATATTCTCAATAGCTAATTCCAGAAAAAGCAACCTGGTGCCGTTTATATATAACGCAAGGTCATCAACATAGAGAGAAAATTTGACCGTTGTTAGGTTTGAAGTAATGATGTCATTAAATCCGAGGGCAAATATTAATACACTTAGAACACTATCCTGCGGAACGCTTCATCCAGAGTAAAACGAACGTGACGGAATAGAAGATACCGAACCTGGATGGATCTATTTGGCAAAAGGCATTAAATGAAAATAGGGAGTTCTCCACGGAAACCGAGCGAATGGAGTTTAATGAGAATACCAGTTCTCCACGTTGTGTCAAAAGCCTTTTCAAGATCAAGGAAGACACCAAGAACCATCAAACCAGTTGAGAAGGCTTCCCGGATGTCATGGTCTAGCTTTAACAAGGGGTCCGCGTTCGAACGGTGTTTGCAGAAACCAAACTGGAAATTAGAGAAGCTTGGCGACTCTCCAAAACAGGGAGAAAGCGGCTTGAAACCATTTTCGTTAGCGAGATTGGCCTTTGGTTGTCTGCCAACTTCGGATCTTTCCCAGGTTTGGGGAATAGGGATTACAAAAGCTGTGGTCCAATTAAAAGAAGATTCGATCGAGATTTCTGTTATATAGATCCAGCAAAAATGCTGATGCCGAGGGATGGGTATGACGGAGCATGATGTACGAAATCATGTCTGGACCAAGAGCACCGTCTTTGCTATTCACCAGTACAGTTTGATTACTCTGCAGGTGAAAAAGACGGTTAAGGCAAAGACTTCCCCTTTCACTGTTGAAAAGTTGCAGTTGCAGTGTTAGTTTTCCAATTTTTGATGAAGGCTTCAGGGATAGCGAAAGAGCTCGATTGTCAAGCAAAGCCATAAAATAATGAATCTGCAGCAGGAGCAGAGATCGTGTCGGTTATATCAAGCCCACAATGGAGGACCGTGGATGAGGAGTTGTTGGAACGACAAGATATTTTCTGTGCAACTTTCCACACTAAAAGAATGGGAGTTGTAAAGTTAACAGTTGTAAGTTCAAAAAAATTGTTTGCCTGTTTGCGATTAATTCGCTGGGATCTCGCCGCAGCTGCTTTAAAAACAATCATGTTTGGGGTGGAACGCGCGTCCTTTGTATTGCCTTTAGATAGAGTTTCTTTCTCTCGGTTAGGGTTTTTTGCGCACTCTTGGGACCACCAAAGGGTTGCCGACCTCCTGATTGCGGAATGCAAGCTTCCCCTGCCGAGATGACAACTTGCTGTAAGAAGCGAAAGGCGTCATCAACAGTCGGAAACCGGTTATTGAAGGGAGAAAGTGAGACAGCTGTAGCTTGATTAAAAGATCCGACTCCGCTCGATCATAAAGCCAGCTGGAGTTAGGTTTTAACATTGGGCTTGGAACAAGCTCATTTAGAGCTATTGGGTAGTGACCACTGCCGTAAAAATAACCAAAGCCGGACCAGGTAAAGCGATCCATAAGGGAACGGGAGCAAAAGGAAATAATGGTACAGAAAGAGGTATGTGTATTTAAATGTTCGTATGTAGGGAGTCCTGTGTTAAGGCATCCCAGGGAAAAGGGGATTAGAAAATCTACAAGGATCTTAGACTTAGATGAAGTGACAGAGTGGCGGAGGTTGAAAGCTCTTAGTTTAACTACCGGAGTAGGAAGCTGTTAAAAAAGATCAGCTAAGTCGGCCTTAGTAAATTCGTTACTCGGAGCTAATAGATCGAGCAGATAGTAAGGTCAGTGGATAAGTGAATTCCTGCTGCCACTGCATGAAGTTTAGTTTGAAGAGCGACTGGAGAATAGGGGACAGATTTATAAATGAGTATTTTTCTGAACCTCACCTATCATTGTCGCCTATTTCTATAGAGGTTAGCGGCGATTTATATTCCGACGGTTGAAAGAAGTCGCAATGACATAGCCGAAGTTTCTGCAAACATATGCACTTTGGTGTACATAATGTTTATTAGTTGAATAAGATTTTCAAAATTCCATTGAAGAAAAGTGGCCATGCTGTGTTGCTATAAAAGTTATGATGATGGTCTTTTTGAGACAATTGTCTGTATGTGACTAGGGGTAGTGTTGGAGTTGGGTTCAGATGGATAGAAGAGTCTGAGACGTGGATCTCGACGAGGGGAAGTAACATCCTGGTAGTAAAGAATAGTCATACAACAGATTTGGGTTGTGTGACCACTTTTGGAAAGGAGTTTTTAGTAGTGTTTGATGAAGGGGCCTCGCCATGAATGAGAGATAAATTGAGTTTAACCAAGTCCATATTATTGTGTGGACTTGGTTGATCGTTGGAAGAGCAACTAAAATCCTCATGTTTATTAATGGGAGTGGTATCAGTAACTGCTAAGCAAGCAGATTCGGAAATGTGTGGGGGATATAGAGTTATTTCCAGGAAATGGGGAAAGGTGTTATCTTTTTGAAAAGGTGTTGGGTTGTGGTCTCCTTTCATGCCTCCAACAGATCCAGAACTCTTGGACAGTTTTCCATTCCCCCTCTTCGTAAGCGCAGTAAGCACTAGAAAGAGAGTGGGTCATCACATCAAGCTCCGTTTAGGGGCTGTTATCCATTTCGTCCACTAGGGTATTGAATCCCTTGGTGAGTGCTGGGATAGGAAATTCGGAAGAAGAGTTATTGGAGGATTCAGAAGAGCTGGAATTATCTTCCCAGATTATATTGGAGAGTTGGTTGGTGGGTTGTCCGGTAGCTGTGATTGTTTGGGTACAATCTATCGAAGTCATTGCTTTTGTCTATGAAATAGACTTATGGCGAGGTCTCTTTTGGGTTACATTTTTTACGTCTGGGGTTACTGTGTTTTTGTTTACAAATTCTGATGCTTTGTATTTTAATGAATAATCTTTAGCTTCGCGACTATTCTTTTCTGTGTGTTTAGGAACACCTTTTTCAGGAATTTGAGTAATAGTGGGAGGCGTATTAAGGGACAAAGAGACAGTCTTCTTGCATAAGTTTGTAGAACCTATTGGGTAGGTATGGGACAGTGTGTCTTGGCAGGAAATGTTTTCCAAATTTGGTGTTGGATGAACCAGCTTAGTTTCATTGCCGGTTTGATGAAAGCTAGTACTCGGGATAGGGTCGTTGATAGCTTTTTGGACAGGAGATTGGATCAAGGGCTGCTTTTGTACTATTTGAGGAATCAGTAGTGTGGGCAATACAGGCAGACAGGTTGCAGTAGCTACCCGAGTTTCACTGGGATTTAGGAGAGGAGTTCTGTTAAGATTGGGTTATGCTGGCGGATTAACACGCGTAGGCATGGAGGCTGCTGTAATTGTGGCGTAAGATTGCCTTTGTCTTGTGGGATATTTTTCATATATCTGGCGTATGGCATCTCTCCTTCCCAATTTATGTATGGTGCATAACTCCAAAATCACCTGTTTAAACAGGTAAGACGGTCATTTGAAGGAAGAGGCACTGTGGGGCTCTCCACAGTTTCTACAGTTAGGGGTATTTTCACAGGGAGTATGAAATAATTCTTGCAGATTGGGCATATGTCATCCGGTCCCATACAGTATTTTCGGGGATGACCAAACTGTTGACATTTGAAGCAACGTCTGGGTCGAGGGTTAAACGTGCGAACACTGTAACTTGTGAACCCTATTTTTACCTTTGTAGGTGATGAGGGGTATTAAAGGTAAGCAGTAAAGGAGGATTTGGGGTGTCAGGCGAGTCCCAACGAGGGGGAAACCTATAAATGTTTATAACGGAAAAATCTTTTCTGCTGGAGATTTCTCACAATGACAGCAGTATCTTCGTCTTTCTGTTCAAAACAATAAATATTGCCTTTAGATGTGTTTCTTATTTCATCAGGATTAGAAATAAGAGGAATGTTTGCGAGAGACGTTAAAGATGACAAGTGAAACTTTGATTCTGGTTAGCAGCTTGTACGAGAGAGAACCCATTTCTTATTAATGTGACTGGAGGGTTTTGAACTCCTAAAGCTTTTTCAAGTGCACCACAGAGAAGAGTGGTTCTGTGCTCAGTAAGAGCTTTGGAGGTAGTGGATCGCAGTATGTGATATATCGGGAATTATTTATCTGATGGCATTCCTGGAGGGGGTGCAGCATATGGAGTAAACGAATGAGGACGACCATGACGGGGGGCACCTTTGTGGGATTGCCCAGACCGTTTGGGCACCTGGGGTATGCTAGTCGACGAATCTCTGAAATTATGCAAAGGATCCTCTGGTGTAGGAGAAAGAATAACGAAGGTACCTGCAGGTCTAGAAGTAGTAGGGACCGCTTTAGGGTCAGGCTGGGAACCTGACAGATGGTAATTGTTGTTATGTTGTTGAACTCACCTTGGTTTAAACACGTTTTTTTTATTTAATAACTTTTCCATAAAAAATTTAACCTCAAACTTCGTCTCCATAAATGATCAGTTATGACAATAAAGCAAATGAAACATAAAATTAAATAGCAGGATGGGGTGGAAAGGCGTATATTTTATAAGGAAAGGTAATCCTTCTCCCCACAACAGGTTAAAGTCCATAGACCCACACAACCTGCCGGGCCCCCACCCCGTAGGGTAGGCTGTAGATGTGGCCTCGGAAGATCCTCCCTGAACCCTACGCCGGTTACCTACCTGTATACCACACGACCCCTTATATCTTCACGTAAAGCCCGAGATTATACACAAAAGTGCATGACAGCCTCCTCGCCGGTTAGCTCAAGGTTTGGGTCCCCTACAATTGGCGGCCCAGTCAGAGGTGAGCTAAAATGACTGGTTTTTCTCCTGTACCCTCACCCACGGGGAGAAAGTGTGGGGGGAACTGAAAACTCATGCGGGAAGAGACACTGGATGGCCAAAGGGGCTGTGACGGGAAAAAAGGGAGGGCAATCTTGCACATATATTTAAATATTTAAAGGGAATGGGTGGGAATAATAATAATATTTTGTTAATAATTCCACATTATCATAAAGCGATGTTATAGCCAAAAAAAATTTAAAATTCAACATATAAAGTAACTTCACAAATTTGTCGAAAAAGTTCCATAAAAAGACACAACAGAAAATCTCTCATCTAAACTTCTCCAGTAGAAAATCATATCCACTCCTCAGAAAAGGTGTCCATAAGTCCCCAAACAACCCTAAGGTAGGGGGCTTACGGCCATCCTGGAGGTTCACAAGGTAAGAGTGTCGGACTTTCCTCTTAGAGTCGCTTCGTCGGATTCTCTTTTCTTTGAAAGCTAAGAAGAAAACTATTCCTGTCGAGATCATCCTGGAGGTTCAGAAGGTAAGAGTGTCGGACTTTTCTTTCAGAGTCTTTTCGTCGGATTTTTTTTTTTTTTGCTATAACATCCCTTTATATTATATTGTGGAATTATTAACAAAATATTTATAATAGCCATTCCCACAAATTAATTTCATTTCTGCCTGAAGATGCCTCGAGTTTGGAGGCGAAATATTGCAACAATATACAAGTCTTCAACAAAGCTCTTAAATCCTGAAGAAATGATCTCGACAGGAATAGTTTTCTTCTTAGCCTTCAAAGGAAAGAGAATCCGACGAAGCGACTCTGAGAGGAAAGTACGATACTCCTACCTTCTGAACTTCCAGGATGGCTGTAAGCCCCCTACCTTAGAGTTGTTTGAACTTATGGACACCCTTGCTGAGGAGTGGATTTGATTTTTTACTGGAGAAGTTTAGATGAGAGATTTTCTGTTGTCTTTTTATGGAACTTTTTTGACACATATGTGAAGTTACTTTACATGTTGAATTTAATTTTTTTTGGCTATAACATCGCTTTAATAATAATAATAATAATAATAATAATAATAATAATAATAATAATAATAATAATAATAATAATAATAATAATAATAATAATAATAATAATAATAGAAACTGTGATAAAGAAGGTGGATTGAAAAGACGGAAAATTTATGAAAAATGAGGGAGAAGAAAGAAGGTTGAAAGATAATTCGTGACAAATGTTAATGCAAGAATGCACAACAAATGCACATGCACTCGTTGGGGGACGGAGGGGAAACGAAAAAGACCCTTCCGCATTGGTTTTCATCGCTATGCCATGCACAAGTTTGTAATCAAGAGCATAACACCACTATGAGAATCAATACACATTTCCGGGATATATATATATATATATATATATATATATATATATATATATATATATATATATACTATATATATATATATATATATATATATATATATATATATATATATATATATATATATATATATATATATATATATATATATATATATATATATAATATATAAATATCTTATACTATATATATATATATGCAGAGATTAAAAGTAATTATATATGCTGGTATTTTGGTCGAAAGAGTACGTCGAGTGACTGAAGGACTGACTGGTGAAGCACAAGGTGCGTCTAGGAGTGGTAGAGGATGTGTGGATCAAATCTTTACACTGAAACAAGTGATTGAGAAAATTAGGGAGAAGAAGAATAAAGTGTATTTAGGTTTTACGGATTTGTAACAGGCATATTATAGGATTAATAGGGAAGCTCTATGGCTAGTGTTAATTATATGTGGTTTAGTGGTAGGCTTCTGAATGGAATCAAAAGTATGTATGACGATAGTGAAGCGTGTGTAAGAATAAATGGTATCGAAAGTGATTGGTTTAATATTATTAGCGGAGTGAGGCAGGGATGTGTTATGTCTCATTGGTTATTTAATTTACATATGGATGGGGTTATGAAAGAATTAGAGGTGGGGGTGGAAGGAGATGGTGTTAGAATGATGGAGAATGGAAGAGAGTGGAGGGTGCCCTACCTATTATATGTGGATGATTTGGTTTTGTGTGGTGAATCTGAAGAGAGTTTGAGAGGATTGGTAGAGAGATTTGGTAGGGTGTGTAAAAGGAGGGGTTTGAAAGTAAACGTAGATAAGAGTAAGGTTATGGTTGTGAGTGAGGACAGTCCTCGGTGTGAAGTTATGTTAGATGGTGAACAGCTGGAACAAATGTCTGAGTTTAAATATTTAGGATATGTTGGATGATAAGGGAACGGATGATGCAGAGTGTAGTAGGAAAGTTGTGAATGGCAGTAGGGTGGCTGGTGCAATTGAATCGTTGGTAAATGTTAAGGACGAAATTTTGAGTGCGATAGGGTCTTACATGTGGGTATGTTGTTAGCAGTGCTAATGTTTAGTAGTGAGACTATGGTCTTGAATTAAAGGTTTAGATATATATGTGTCGAGTGTGTGTGTGTGTGTGTGTGTGTGTGTGTGTGAAAGATGGCAGATTTGCGTAGGCGCTTTCCATTAACTTTACCAACATCCGCGGCTTAAACTCTAACTTTGCCTCTGTGGGATACCACCTCTCTAACTCTAACCCTAACCTTTTGCTCTTGTCTGAGACTCAGATGGCTAAGAATTCATCCTCTAACTCGTTTAATGTATCCAACTATAACTTATTTCATAATTTCCGTCTGAAGGGTGGAGTGTGTGCCTATGTAAACATTAATACTCCTGTAACACGTCTCGTGAATCTCGAATCTTCTAACCTCGATGTTCTGTGGCTTAAAATCTTTCTTCCTTCTACTACAATAATCTTGTGCTTCTGCTACTTTCTCCTAACAGAACAGATTTTCACTCTTTCTTTGAATATCTTACTACTTCTCACGAGACTGTTATATCTTCTCATCTAAATACTGAGGTCCTCTATTTAGGAGACTTCAATGCACACAACACTAAATGGTTGGGGTCCTCTCATACTGATTTAGGTGGGAGGCGAATTATTCAGCATTCTCTCCAACAATCTGGGCAACTAATCAAAAACCTACACATTCGGATCGTCCCAACCAATTTCTTGAACACACTTGACCTTTGTTTCACCACTAGTTCTTCTCTCTATAAATACACCACCTTCGCTCCTATTGGTAAATCTGACCACAACCTTATATTTCTTAATTTTAATGCTTTCTCTCCGACAGTTCCATTCTGCCCTATGCGTTTTTAGTGGCACTTTGATCGGGCTGATTGGGGGCCTTGCGTCACTTCTGCGCTAACTATATTGAAGTGACTGTTTTGACTCTGAAAAGTGAAGACTCTTCAGTTTCTGCCGATGAGGTGGGAGCTGTAATCGTTGATGGGATGTGCGGGCTCATTCCTTCTTCAACTAAATCTTTCTCTCCTAATTTATGGTTCGATCGTGCTTGTTCTCTGGCCATTTCAGGCTAGAGAACAGTGCGTTCAGGAGTGATGGAAAAATTCTCGATCTCCTATCACTCTCACTAATTTTCACTCAGCTAGAAATCGTTGCAGGGATACCCTTCGACGAGCAAAGCGGGCTTTCATCAAAAGAAAGTGCGCTAACCTCCTTGGTTCTCCTGCTAACAAATCTTTCTGGCCTCTTGCCAAAAACATCTCTAACAACTCCTGTAAATCATAATTTCCTCCTCTTATTCCATTTGATGGCTCTGTTGCTACCTCTCCAACTGAAAAGACCAATCTCTTCGGCCTCCTATTTTCCTCTAACAACCCTGGACGATTGCTGCTCCTCCTCCTCCTCCTTCTCCTCTCAGATCTGTCTTTGCCTGTCGACCACATTTAATCAGGTGCACTTAGGCTCTGAGATCTATGAACGTTAGGAGGGCAGGTGGCCCGGAGGGCATTCCTCCCCGAGTTTTTGAGAGGGATATTATCATATCTATTACCGTTAACCTATTCTCTATGTCTCAATTACTAACACTTTCCTAAGTGTTGGAAACACACATGTCAAAAATGTTCCGAAAAAAGAGAGCCACTCTGATCCTTCTAACTATCGCCCTATAAGCTCTCACTTGTATTCTATCTAAGATCTTTGAAACCCTTCTTAACTCTATCTTCTTAGATCATCTGGAATCTCATTCTCTTATTTCCGATCGCCAGTGCGACTTTTGGCGTTCAAGGTCTACTGGTGATATACTTTCTATTTAACCGGTTATGGTTTTCATCTTTAGAACTACGGGAGACTTGCGTGGTGGCGCTTGCTTATATCCATTACATTTGACCAGGTATACGCACGCATCCACCACTCTAAAAACTCCCTTCTTTGGGTTTTCTTCTTCTCTTTGCTCACTTATGTCTAGCTTTCTTTCAAGTCGCTCCATGTCGGCTGTTGTAATGGGTGGCTTCTTTCTGTCAATAGTTGTGTTCCTCAGGGTTCCGTCTTTCCCTGCTATTTTACTTTTCATTAATGATCTTCTCACCTACATCTAACTCTATCCATTCATATGGCAATGACTCAACCCTTTACTCCTGAACTCATTTCAATTCTGCTCCTTCTTTTACTTCTAGAATTGCCTCTCGTCTTAACCTTGCCGATTCTATTCTCACTGATCTGGATAGAATTTCCGATTGGGGTTGTCTCAACCTTTTGAAATTCAATTCTTTAAAAACCCAAGTTCTACAAATCTCCCTCTCTAAAACACCTTTAACTTTCTTATATCGACGGTTCTCTCGTCTCTCTGTTGACAATATAAACTATCCTTGGCCTTAACATAAACAAAAAAATGTCTTGGAAACTTCACATCACAACGGTTGCTAGGGCAGCCTCAAAGAAACTAGGAGTTCTGTTTAGATTGCGAGACTTTTTCCTCTTCTCAGTTACTCAGCTATACAAGTGTCTCATCCGCCTATGGAGTACTGTTCTCATATCTTTTGGAGAGGGTCGAGATAAAAGCCAAAAGGCTTATAAACTGTTCTGTACTTTCCACCTCACTTGACTATCTATCTTTGCGGCTGTTGGTAATTTATCTCTTTTTCTATAGGTACCGCAGCTGCAGGTGTTCGGAACTTACCACTCGCGTACCACCACCTTTATGACGCCCTTGTAGCACAAGGGGTGCTGTGTCTGCGCACGAGTTTTGTGTAGATATTGGTAACTTCAGGCTAGTTCGCTGCGGTGCTTACTTCTTTCCTGCCACCTCTGTTCTGTGGAATTCTCTTATATCTTCTGTGTTTCCTGCTGAATTTAATCTCCCTCACTTTAAGGCCTGCGTCTGTGCTCATCTGTGTAATTTGCGCTAGCGATGAAATTTTGGCGTGCAACACCCCCTCCTTGAATAGGGCTCTGCCCGTGGTGATGGTGACAACTGTAAAAAAAAAAAAAAAAAAAAAAAAAAGTACAATGTGTTCACATGGACAATTTTAAGGGCGTGTTAGGTGAGAAGAATTGATAAAATGAGGAATGAACGTATTAGAGAGTTGTGTAGTGTGAAGAAAGGGATAAATGAGAGAATAAATGAAAGCACGAAGAAAGAAAGACAGAAGAAAAAGTGGATTGCGTCAGTAAAGGAATCCCTGGAGGATAGAAATGTGAGTTTGGCAAAGGCGAGAAGAAAGGTGCATAATAGGAGTGAATGGCGGGATTTTGTAAGGGGGTATGGTTGTCCATCTGGGCCAAGGGATGAACCCCACACTGACGAGGTGCCGTAGTGATTGTTCGTCGCGGTCCCGTGAAGCTCTAGGGTGGATTTTCTGACTGCGACGAGTTCTCACTAATGGGTATAAAGGGGCGGTAAGGCTTGGCTTTCTTTTCGACTTGTGTCATGTTCTTTTACTTTTCTGTTTCCAGTGCATGGTACGCACCTTACCCCCATTCTTGGGGAAAGAAGGTGGATGATATATATATATATATATATATATATATATATATATATATATATATATATATATATATATATATATATATATATATATATATATATATATTTTTTATATATATCTTTATTTTTTTTATATATATATATATATATATATATATATATATATAAACACGACCATCATCTGTCCCTTGCTTCCTCATAACTGAGAATTTTGAGAAAATTATCTTTATCAGAATATTCACACTGAAAACGGACAAAAGTTGGGATTCTTGAAGACCTAATAACCCGGCCATTTTAGCGACCCGGCCCGACGGCCCCGGCAAAATCAGGAGCAAAACCGGGGTTTTCTACCGGGGTTAACTGTAAATTTACACTAAATAATAGAGGGTTAAATCAAACAAAATAAAAAAATATATTTTAATTCCATTACTCCTTTGTTATAAATTGATGCAAAATATATAAACATACCTAAATATAATCAAATTTTTTTGGTATTTACTTAAAGTGACCATAGTCCCGCTTTTAGGCGGGACAGTCCCGCTTTTTTCGACCCTGTCCCGCTTCTTTAAAATAAAATGTCCTGTTTTTTCTGAGAAGTCCCGCTTTTTCCAGAGAGATACCGCTATTTTTCCCTTTTCAAATAATTATAATAGTTAATATTAAATTATAAACTCTTTCCTGGACTGAAATCATACTTTGACAGTCAGAACAAATGTCCAGAGGTTTTGAAAATGTTTTTTTGAAAATCCTCTTGCTGAAGTATGGCTTCATTTCCTTCATTCCCAGGCAGCTTCTTTTCACAAAGTTGTTATGAAGATTGAAGGAGACAATATTTCAGCCATAGAAGTATTGCTAGAAATATCCAATATGAAAGAAACATTACAGTCGAGAAAAGACCATGTGTTTTTACCACATTCGGTTCGAGGGCTACTTAGCAAGCTTGTAGAAGAGGGAGTAAATTCTTCTGAGGTAAAGACCGTAAAGAAAATAGTTGTGGATTTTTATACTTGTTTGAAGTACTTGGATCAGTGGTCAGTTACATTTTCAGATTTTGAATTTATGGATTGGATTTCACTAAGGAAAACCCCAAGTTGGTCACAAATTGAAAAAACAATGGATTTTGCGTCAGAAAAAGAGGTTTTTGACAAAGAATGATTCAGATTTGTTTGACGAGTTTACGTGTTCGACCAAATATATAGACGAGAAAGTAGACGAATGGAATACTTCGAATCTAGTAACAGACAAACGGTGGGTGGACGTATTTACTTTTCTTAAGAATCGTAATATTTCTCATCAACATTTGTCGGCATTAGTTCAATATATCCTTTGTCTTCCTGGAACAAATGCCTCCACAAAACGTGCGTTTTCTCATGTAAATAAAATCTGGGCTTCTGAAAAACCCAACTCAAGGACAGGATTCAATATTGGGGATTTTGGGACCCCATTTTAGCCCCCACCTAAAAATGGACATAAAATTCTTAATTTTCAGACAATTTTGATGGGGAAGAAAGCAAACTGCAGCTTTTTTTACCTCTAAAACGTCATTTTCGGGTGTTTTTTTTTGGTCTGTAGTCATTGTTTCGGCGTTTTCATTTTTTCCGAACCATATTTTTGACATTTTTCGTATCAACTTCTACAATTTTCAAATTACTTCAAACTTGAAATATACATAGATGGGTCTATTACGCACAAAATGTTAGTAGTAGTTTTTTGATTTTTGGAAAATTGTGCTCAGCAATGTCGAATTTCAAAACCTACTTTTTTTTATTGTTGAACAGCTTTCCCAGAAACTCAAAAACTACTTCAGCATTTTGTGCGAAATGAACCAAATCTATGTATATTTCAAGAGATTTAACTCAAAAAATCTGTGAAGTTGATACAAAATATCAAAGAATGAGTTCTGAAAAATTGAGCGACAGTAATGACCCGAACACAAGCTACAACCGAAAATGACGTTTAAGGTCAAAAAAGCACCGGTTTGCTTTCCCCGTCAAAATTGTCTGAAAAATGGGGCCCAATCACACAGGTGAGGCAAATCCCCAATATTGGATCTTCCTTTAAACCTCATACTCTGAAAGGAATTCTTACTACCAAAATAAATTTTGATTAGACATGTATGGAGTTCTACAATTTAATTAAATCGTCTCCAGAACTGCTGAAGAAAATTTCATCTAGCGAAAAATACTGTAACTGAAGGTAAATATATATATATATATATATATATATATATATATATATATATATATATATATATATATATATAAAAAAGATATATATTTTTATATTTACATATATATATATATATATATATATATAATAAATAAATTTTCCAAACAGGTACTTGCTAAGTTTATTTAACCTACATATATATATATATATATATATATATATATATACGTGTGTGTGTGTATATATATATATATATATATATATATATATATATATATATATATATATTATATATATATATATATATATATATATATATATATATATATATATATATATATATATATATATATATATATAACTAATAGTTTATTTATGTATATATATATATATATATATATATATATATATATATATATATATATATATATATATATATATATATATATATATATAGTGTGTGTGTGTGTGTCCCGATTTTAACTAAAAAAAATCTGGTCACATTATATTTACTATGATTTCAAATTAAAATTGAGGCCAAATTATAATTTTTCCGAGTTTTTAACATAAAAATATTCGAAATTTGATATATCAAACGAATTCGGAAAAGGAAATAAATATAATTGTTAAAATATTAATGTATTTATTTATTTAAGTAAATATCTTCAAGAAAATCAAATATTTTCCGAAATCTCTTTTCAAAATTATTTATTTAATTGAATTAATATATATATATATATATATATATATATATATATATATATATATATATATATATATATATATAATATATATATATATATATATATATATATATATATATATATATATATATATATATATATATATATATATATATATATATATATATATATATATATATATATATATATTTAATACAACTTATTCTTCTAGAAAATCAATTATTTTCTAAAAATTTCTTTCGAAAATATTTATTTAATTGAATTAATTAAATGTATTCCTTTTTTATAATTAAAATTATTAATTAATTGAAATTATATTTAATTTTCATCCTAGGTTTAAGACTTTCAGTGTGTTTTTGACTTACATTTCTAATTTTAGCTCTGGGCCCCGGCCCCGGCCAGCGCCGGCCCCGGCCCCGGCCCCGGCCCCGGCCCCGGCCCCGGCCCCGGCCCCGGCCCCGGCCCCGGCCCCGGCCCCGGCCCCGGCCCCGGCCCCGGCCCCGGCAAAATTCCCGCCCCGGTCGGTCCCTACCGCCCATTATACCTTTTAGTGAGAACTCGTCGCAGTCAGATAATCCATTCTATAGCTTCATGGAATCGCGACGGACCCTCACTATGACATCTCTCAATTTGAGGTTCATTCCTTGGCTCAGGTGGGTCACAATCATACCCCCTTACAAAACCCCGCCATTCACTCCTATTATGCATCTTTCTTCTCGCCTCTGCCTAGCACATTTCTCTCCTCCAGGCATTCCTTTACTGACTCAATCGAATTTTTCATCGGTTTCTCAGCCGGTCGATTTCCAGCACATTCACCACTACATACACCTAACCAACCGACTATCATCCATCCTTTACGCATGACCAAACCATCTCAACGTACTTAAATTTACTCTCTCATTTACCCCTTTCTTCACACCACACACCTCTCCAATACGTTTATTCCCTATTTTATCAATTCTTCTCGCAGCTAACACGCCTCTAAGATTGTCCATATGTACACATTGTACTGTTTACAACTATATCTCTTATTCCAGACCATAGTTTCACTACTATACATTAACACAGGTAACAGCATACCCTCATGTAAGACCCTAGCTTACTCAAAACTTAGTCCCTTTACATCCACCTACGATTTAATTGCACCAGCCACCTTCCAGCCATTCACAACTTTCTTACTACACTCTACATCATATATATATATATATATATATATATATATATATATATATATATATATATATATATATATATATATATATATATATATATATATATATATATATATATATATATATATATATATATACGAGAGGTATACATATAGATGTGTATAGAAACAAAAAGACACATATGTATCTATATATATATATATATATATATATATATATATATATATATATATATATATACATCTATATATATATATATATATATATATATTGTTACAGTACAGGACGTACCACGGCTCACAATGAAGCGGCCATATTGGGTTGAATAATCAACTCCGTGGGTGGGTCCTGGCTTATACATATTTTAAAGGTCAACGTAAATTTGAGTGGCGAAATGAATATCTAATCAAAGAATAAATAAAAACTAAAAATATATTCTTACATTTTTTTTTTTTTGATGATGATGTGTCCAGGGACCGCCACTGCACGCCAAAAGAGTGGTTGTACCGTGTCAGTAAAGCCAACAACAGGGGAAGGACCTACATAGAACGATGAGAAAAAAAATAACGGGATCACAATCATACTTTATATTCGATAAAAAAATCTTTATATTTATATAAAAAAAAATTGTATTAAAATTTATATTTATAGAAATAAAACTTTATATTCGATAAAAGATGTTCAGTTCATGGAGGAACGCAAAAATTTTGTCACTTCGAAAATGTGGGGAGTCAGATAAAATATTGGCAAGGCGATTACGAAAAGGAATGGTAAGTATGTCAGGGAAGAACTTGAGTCGAATGGCTATGATTGCGTCGCAATCCACAAATATATGGGCGATATAAGATGATCACAAGAAGAACAAAACGAACAGGATGGGGGGGGGGAGGTCTTCTCTTACCATGTGAAAAGCATGCGTGAGATTGGTGTGTCCAATTCGTAAACGGGCGAGAACCACCTCCTGGCGGCGACTACGTTTACAAGATTACGGCCAGTGAGCTAAACGAGGCTTAACATTCCGCAGCTTGGCGTCACGAGAATCATCCGCCCAGCAAGTCTCCGAGAAGGAGAGGAAACAATGACGGACACACGCGTAAAAATCAGTCTCAGGGAGGTGTCCTAACAATATATTCAGAGGAAGAAACCGTCTGCTAGTTACCCGGCTGGTGGCAGCACGGTTGGCCTTCGTATCAGCGCTCTCATTCCCCGGAACACCCGCATGGGAAGGGACCCAACAAAACTCAATGCCCCTTCCATGCAATTGAATAGAGCTGATCAACTTTTGGATAGATGAAACTAAAGGATTTCTTGTTGACTGGTCGAGCAGAGCCAAAAGGGCACCTCTAGAGTCCGAGAAGGTTGTATAACGACGTCCGGGTGGTAGGTTGCTAATTCTGCACACAGCAAAAACCAGCGCCATCAGCTCTTCTGAAAATATGAACGTATAGGTAGGCAAGGTGTGAGAAATGGCGAGATCTGGGAAGATAGTGAACGGCCACTATGCAGGAATGTGAAGGAATCTCCCTATTATGGGTGACAAGGCTGAAGAAGCAGGGACCTGAATACGAAGGAATAAAGAGCACATAAGCTGCTCCCTTCGCAGGTACAAGGACATTATCCCAGTCTCCATCTCCACACTCACCTTAGGCGATGATCGAAAAGCACTCGTTGCAATGCGCAGACCCTCGTTTTGAATAGGGTCAAGAAGGCGAAGATACGATTGGCACAGCCATAATCCAATTTAGCCCTCACGAGCATGATGTAGAGACGCAGCAAGGTCTTTCTGTCCACACTCCACGTCTGAAAGGGTAGGTTCCGTAAGAGGTCAAGCGATCGGCAGCAACTAGTTTTAAGACGATTAATATGAGGAAGGTATGTAAGGCGATCATCAAGCAACAAACCCAAGAACCTCACCGTCGGTACCAGGTGAATTAGAGGTGACTGAATTCGTTTATTAAAGGAAACTGAAGTCGTCCACCGCGACGGGGGTTTCTCCGAAAATGCATCGATTTTGTTTTGGAACTGGAGAATTTGAATCCACGCGCACTGCACCAGGACGTGGCTCTGTCGATGGCCAGTTGAAGCTGACGCTCCATGCAAGGGAGTTTAGCCCCAGTGACATACATTGCAAGATCATCCACATAGAGTGAGCAACGGACTGAGTCGGGGATGGTATCGACCACTCCGTTGAATCCTATTGCGAAAAGCAATACAATCAATACGCTGCCTTGCGGAACCCCTTTTTCCATGACAAAATGCCTGGAAAGAGTGGTGCCACACCGGACCTGAAAAGAACGATCAGACATCAGGGTTTGAAGGAAGAGGGGAAGTTGTCCCCGGAGGCCCAGGGAGTGAAGGTTTCGCAGAACCCCCACCCTCCATGTGGAGTCGTATGCCTTTTCCAGATCAAAGAAAATGGCCAGGGTCAATTTATGAGAAGCAAGAGACTCACGTACATCATGGTCCAGACGAAGGAGAGGATCCTGAGTAGAGCGATGATAACGAAAGCCAATTTTTTGGTCAGAAAATGCGTGTAGCTCCTCCAAAGTAGGAACGAGACGAGAAGCCACCATTCTCTCCATCAACTTGCATGTGTTGCAAGTTAAGGAGATGGGCGATGGTTGTCAGTAGAAGTTGGGTCCTTCCCAGGTTTCGAATGGGGACAAATATAAGCTCTCACTACAACAGGAAGGGCAGAACACCCTCCACCCAGATTTCCTGTTCTATAGGCTGAGGAGAAAACGCCGAGGCCGATGGATGAATATGCCTCAACATCTGGAAGGAAATACCTTCAGGGCCAGGAGCACCGTCCTTGCAGAGCTTTAATGCTTCATGAAATTCCACCCTCGTATAGAGTCTGTTATAAAAAGGGTCCTCTCCAGCGGAAACTGAAAAGTCCGGAGGGGCTGCTCGTAAACGATCCGAACGAAAAGGTTCTGGATATCTTGATTCGTTGGAGCAAAAAGTAAAGTGAAAACCCAGCTCGTCAGCAATAATCCCTGGAGCAGAGATAACATCTGAGGGTTGTGGGCTATATGTAAGGAGTATAGATGGATCCCGATGGTCCTTCCGAGAGATTTTATGCACAACCTTGGATACAGAAGACAAAGGCTTGGAAGAATTCACGGTAGAGGCATAGTCATGCAAATATTATTTTCTCGTCCGTCGGTTGATATACCGAGAACGTTTTGTTGCAGCTTTAAAAAGATTCAAGTCGGACAGAGTGCGAGTCAGTTTGCACAAACGGTACAATTTACATTTTTCACGATGAGCCCGAGCACAATCGGCGTTCCACCAAGGAAACGGTGATTTACGGATCCCAGTGGAGCGCGGGATTTGGTCAACCGCCACCGTGAGGACAGTATCCTGAAAGAATGCGGATGCCGGAGACGGAAAAAGGATTATGGCAGGAAGGACTGGGGTGTAAGTAACCTGATAGAAAGAAGACCAATCCGCTCTATCATACCGCCAGCTGGAATATGGTTGTTGGTGCAATCTAGGACCGAAGGATGGTAAGACGATTGGATAATGGTCACTTCCCCAAAGGAAAGGTGACCTTTCCCACCCGAAACGATCGACGGACGAAATCGAGCACAATAAGATGTCGACACAGGAAGAAGTACCCGTGTTAAAACGCTCAAACGTCGAAAGACCGGTATTTAAACATCCTAAAGAAAATTCCTCCAGAAAGGGTATCATTATAGCCATTAATTCTACCGTAAAAATTGAAGCATAGTGAGAGGTTATGGGAGAAGACGCACCCACACTATCCCCTGTTTTAAAGCCGTCATTAAACACTGGAGTAAATTCATCATGAACTGCGGAATGAGACAGGAATGATGCCTTTAACAAGGTAGCAAGGTGGCTAGATTTGGAGAAAGAGATCAGAACCAGGCAAATGGTGGGGCAGGGAATAGCCAAGGTGTATACCATTCTTCATAAGAGAAAGGCAACACCTTTTGCAAAGGGATGTTAAGGAAATTGAAAGCGAAGATAACTTGGGCACATGATCAGGGCCGGCCCTAGACATTTTGGCGCTCCGGGCAAAACCTTAATTTTGCGCCCCCGTTTTTTTTAAGTAAATCTCATGCGACCATATCAGAAAGTCAAGAAAACATTGGAAAAAAAACGTTTTATTAAAAACTCAATCATCAGATAACAAGATAAGCAATTTAGCACTTAAGGCAAAATAACAAAAATTAACATGTAGTAATGCTTACTAAACTAATATCCCATATTATAAATAAATTCTAACTAACCAAAGTAATTAAAATGCCCTTTTTCTAACTTTTCTTTCGGCAAACTCACGAACCAGTGATTTCAAGTCTAATTTGTCACTAATTTGGTGTTCTATAGCTATCATTGCCAATCCATTGAGACGATTTTGCGTCTGCATCGTTCTGAGATAATTTTTTATTACTTTTAGTTTTGAAAAGCTTCTTTCCCCTGAAGCCACAGTGACTGGCAATGTAAGTAGGATTCTTAATGCTATGCTGAGGTTTGGTGCGAATTTAAGTGTAGCGATAAACTTGAGAACTTCAACAGGGGTTTCCTTTTTTGTTAATAATGACGAAACAATGCTTATTTCATCGGCTAGTTCTAGGGCGTTAAGATCGCTTGAATTTCCATCAGTTAAAACTACTTCCAAATCTTTGCAATGAGCCAGTAGCCCATTTCTGGGCATGTCTTTTAGACCAAAAATATTATACAAAAAGCTGAAATAATTACTGTGAGTATTTAGCAAATTATATCTGGTTTCCAAGGCATTTATTGCTTGATCTATAGTGTGAAAAAAAAATCTATTTTATATTTTTGTTTGAGGTCTTGAACGGGTTCATCCGGGCCCTCATGCAAAAACGTTCTTGTTTTGCTTCTGACACGATGACGTGGTGTGGTGGTTTCGAAATTAGCTTCCACGTCAATCTCTGAAGCAAGCTCGATTGAATGTAAAAATTCATTTGTAAATGCATTTCAATTAAGGTAAACTTAAACATTCTCATAAAGTACATAAAGTACTTTACTAGTTCTTTAAGTTTTACGGTTTCTGTAGAGCAAATAGAAGGGCCTTAAGAACCACCGATGAGGATGACGTATTCCACATGATGAAAAATCTTCATTCAGGGATAACGAATATCAGAATGATAAAAAAATATTCTTTACTTTTTAGTGCATTTTATAAAAGCCTGTAACTTAATTTTTTTTATCAGTTTATTTTCATTTTCCATGATTTTGGCGCCCCTAGATCATTGCGCTCCGGGCGGCCGCCCGGAGCGCCCTACCCTGGGGCCGGCCCTGACAGAGAAAGAAGAGAAAGCGGCATCACATTGGGTTCAACTTCAAGGCTTTCCCGGAGGACGATCGGAAGGCTCCATTGGATATACCATCGCCTCGTTTTCGACGGGATCTAAAAGATGTAGTAGAGTTAGGGAGGATTGATCATATACTACGCAGCCGTAATCCAGTTTCTTTAGGATTAGGGCGATGTAGAGATGTAAAAGGGACTTATGATCAGCGCCCCAAGATTTTGAGGCAAGATGACGTAATAGGTCAAGCAGGCGATGACAAATCGTTTTCAGAAGTTTAATTTGCGGTGCGTATATTAAGTGGTCATCTAGAATGAGTCCTAGAAATTTGACCTGTGAAGTTACAGGAATGGGCGAACCATATAAGGTTAGGTTCGCGGGAAGAAGGTAGTAGTTTCTTAAATTTCCTTATTTTTATTAAAAAGCAGTGTTGAGGTTTTGGTGGGTAAGAAATGGAAGCCATGGAAGTTTCCCCATTGTGAAATATTCTCAATAGCTAGTTGAAGTTGCCTTTCGAGAAAAGGGACCTGCCACCGGCTATATATAGCGCAAGCTCATCAACAAAGAGAGAAAAAATGACCGTTGCTGGGATAGAAGTAACGATGTCATTAAATTCGAGAGTAAATAGTAATATACTTGGAATACTGCTCTGTGGAGCATCATCTAGAGTAAGGTGGCGTGACAAAATAGAAGAGCACCGAATTTGGATGGATCTATTTGACAGAAAGCATTTAATGAAAAGAGAGAGTTGTTCATGGCAACTGAGAGAATGGAGTTTAAGGAGAACCCCAGTTACCACGTTGTTTCATAAGATTTTTCAAGGTCAAAGAAGACACCAAGAACCATCCCACTAGTTGAAAAGGCTTTCCGAATGTCATTTCAAATTAAGTTTGAAAAAGCCTGACGACTCTCCAGAACAGTGAGAAGGCGGCCTGAAACCATTTTCTCCCTTAATTTACAGGAATGACAGGTCAGCCAAATTGGTCTTTGGTTATCCGCCAACTCCGGATCTTTCCCAGGTTTGGGGATAGGAATTACAAAACCTGTAGGCCAAATAAATTGAAATGAAGATTCGATCCAGATTTTGTTATACAGTTCCAGCAAAAACTCTGATGCCGAGGGATAGATATGACTGAGCATGATGTAATAAATCATAACTGGGTCAAGAGCACCATCTTTGCTATTCGCCAGTGCAGTTTGAAGTTTGATATTGTGCAAGTGTATGTAAAAAGACGGTTGTAGGTATGATCTTCTCCTTCCGCTGTTGAAAAGTTTGGCAGTGCAGTGTTAGTTCTCAATTTTTGAAAGGCTTCAGGATAGCGGAAAGAACTCGAGTGGCTAGCAAAACTATAACCTAATGCATCTGCAGCAGCAGCAGGAGCGGAGACCGTGTCGGTTATATCAGGCCCATAACGGAGGACTGTGGGTGAGTTGTTGGAACGACGAGATATTTTCTGTGTAGCTTTCCACACTAAAGGGAAGGGAGTTGTGGAGTTAACAGTCTAGATATAAGTTCGAAAAAATTATTTACGTGTTTTCGACGAGTCCTCGCCGCAGCTTCTTTAAAAAAATCATGTTTAGGGTGGTACGAGTTCTTTTGTATTTCCTGTAGAGTTTCTTCTTCTCTCGATTAGCTTGTGCGCACTCTTGGGACCACCAAGGGGTTGCCCATCTCATGGCTGCGGAAGATTGCGGAATGCAAGCTTCCGCTGTTGAAATGAAAACTTTCTGTAAGAAGTGAAAGGCATCATCAACAGTCGGAAACTGCTTATTGAAGGGAGAAAATATGATAGCTTTGGCCTAATAAAAAGGAGCTCACTCGGCTCGGTCAAAACGCCAGCTGGAGTTAGGTTTTAACATTTGGTTCGGTAGAAGCTCAATTAAATCTATTGGGCAATGATCACTTCCGTATAAATAATCAGAGCGGGACCAGATAAAGCATTCCATAAGAGAATAGAGCAAAAAGAAATATCAATACAGGAAGAAGTTTATGTCTAACCGTTCATATGTAGGGAGTCCTTTTTTAAGGCATCCCAGGGAAAATGGGGTTAGAAGATCTACAAGGATCTTGGATTTAGACGAAGTGACAGAGTCGCCCCGCCCTATAAAGGGTGGCGGAGGTTGAAGTCACCTAGTATAACAACCGGAGTAGGTGGCTGCTTAAAAGATCAGCTAAGTCGACATTTGTAAATTCACTACTCGGAGCCAAGTAGATCGAGCAGATAGTAAGGTCGGTGGACAAATGAATTCGTGCTGCCAATGCATGAAGTTTAGTTTGAAGGGACGTGGAGA